>VZUI01083029.1:0-27023 GCA_013401135.1 Cettia cetti
CCGCCTGGCGGCGACAGCGACCGGCGGCGGGAGCGCGGCGGGGCCGGCGCGGACGGGAGGGAGCGGCGCCCTCCACACGCCGTGCCGCGGGTACGGGCGCTGTCCGCCGCGGCGGGAGGCTTCGTGCCCCGTCCCACCGGGCGCGGGGAGCTCACAGGGATGAGGCCTGGAGAAGGGGAGGCTGAGGGGGGGACCTCGCCGCGATCTGCAACTTCCTCGTGAGGGGAAGAGGAGCAGCGGGCGCTGGGCTCTGCTCTGTGCTGACCCGGGACGGGAGCCGAGGGAATGGCCTCGAGTTGTGTCAGGGGAAGGTTAGGTTGGATACTGGGAAAAGGTTCTAACCCCAGAGGGTGACTGAGCGCTGGAAGAGCTCCTCAGGGAATGGTCACCGCACCAAACCTGACACAGCTCAAGGGGCACTAGGACAACGCTCTCAGGGGCAGGGTGAGATTGTTGGGGATGCTCCCGTGTAGGGCCAGGAGTTGGACTGGATGATCCTTGTGGGTTTCTCCCAGCTCAGCTTATTCTGTGAATCTCTGGAAACCTCTGTCCTCACAGGTCTCAACATTTTCACAGGGAAGAATTTCTTCCTAAAATCCCATCTAGCTTTGCTCTCTTTCAGCTTAAAACCATTTCCCCTTGTCCTGTCACTCCATGCCCTGTCCAACATACCTCTCCAGCTTTCTTGGGGCTCCCTTACAGAATCACAGAATTAGGCTGGAAAAGACCTCTGGCATCACGGAGTCCAACTGTTAACCTGTGGACATGATCATGCCTAAATTGTATCCCCAGGTTCTACATCTACACATGTTTTGAAAGGCTCCGGGGATGGGGGTTCCACCATCAGGTTGCCTTGGGCAGCCTGTTCCATTGCCTGACCATTCTTTCCATGGAGAATGTTTTCCCAAATATCCAGTCAACCTCCCCTGGTACAACTTGATATCACTTCACAGAATCACAGAATCACAAAATCATTTAGGTTGGAAAACATGTTTGTAATCATTGAGTCCAGCCTATGACCAAACACCACCTTCTTAATCACAGAACAGAACTGAATGCCATGTCCAGTCACTCCTTCAACACCTCCAGGGATGGTGACTCCACAGCCTCACTGGGCAGCCTGTTCCAGTGTCTAATCACCCTTTTTGTGAAGAAATTCCTCCTAATGTCCAACCTGAACCTCCTCTCCAGCCACATAAGACCTAGGCTCTAAGATCTCCCCAGGGTTCTCTTCTCCAGGCTGAACAACCCCAGTTCTCTCAGCCTTCTCTTGTAGGAGAGGTGTTCCATCTCTTTACTCATCTTGAAATCACAAAATCGACAGTCATAGAATGTTCTGGTTTGGAAGGGACACACAAGTCTAATCCCTGACCTTGCACGGGACACCTCAGCTATCCCATCCTGTGCCTGAGATCGTTATCTAAGCACTCCTGGAGCTCTGGCAGCCTTGGAGCTGTGCCCATTCCCTGGGGAGCCTGGTCAGTGCCCAGCTATCCCTGGGGGAAGAACCTTTCCCTGATACCCAATTTAAATCTTCCTGACACAGCTCCAGGCATTCCCCGGGTCCTGTCCCTGTCACTGGGAGCAGAGACTGGGGCTGCCCCTCGGGAGGGGCTGCAGCCTCCAGTGAGGGGGTCTGATCTCTGTCTCCTCCAGCTGAACAAACCCAGTGACATCATTTGCTCCTCATATGGCCCCTGAGACCCTTCACCCTCTTCCTGGCTCTCTGGATGCTCAAAAAATTTCTGTTGTGCTTCTTCCCCCAAGGCACAAGTGCCTGACACCACCATTATCCAGACCAGCCTCAGCTGCACCCCCTTGTGCTGACCCCATCCTGCCCCCAAATCAGCTCCCCAGCCCAGTGTCAACTGCCCTGTCCCTGTCACCTGCTCAGCCTCAAATCCCAGGACCACCACTCAGTTCATCAGCCAGGCTGCTTTCCACCTTCCCACCTCCAGCAGCTCCCAGGTCCCTGGCAGATCTGGGACCTCCTCTGGGTTTCTTTTTGCCTTTTTCCTTCCCATGATTGTGCTGGGGAAGGGGGGCTCCTGTCCCACCCCATCCCACAGATCCCTCTCCTGTACTCAGAGCATGGTAGAGCTGTGACTTCCCTATCCCTGGAAATGTTCAAAGCCAGGTTGGATGGGACTTGAAACAACCTGGGATAGTGGAAGGTGCCCCTGCCCTTGGCAGTGGGTGGCACTGGATGAGTTTTAAGGTCTCTTCCAACCCAAACCTCTCTGGGATTCATTCTCTGTTGACAGCTCTCTCCAAGCACACCTTGGCACCCTGTCCTCACACCATGTGCCTTCTCAAATCCCTCATCTTGGTGTCTTCCTGTGTTTCTCCTAACACAGGGATTCTTCATCCCCTCCTCTGCCCTTTGTCATTTCCTTACCCACTTTAGGGGACACTGCTTTTGCCACCCTGTAATAGAGAGTCAGGCAGACTCTCCAAGGGCTCAGCTCTGTGCTGGAGAAACCTCTGGCAGGCTGAGGAAGCAGCTCACAGCTCTCTTTTTGGATCTGTCTGGAGCTGAGCTGCACCCCAGGCAGCTGTTTCACTGGAGGACCCACTGGCAGACTGGAAAAGCCAAATTCCAGGTCCTTTCCCTCCAGTTCCAAGTTACACATCTGTTCATTCATCATATCCATCTTTTCTGAGCTGTTGTGTGCTGTCCTCTGTAGGTTACAATCTCTTCTCTTTTCCATGTGGGTTTTTTTTTCCCCACTATTCAATAAGAAGACTCCTTCCAGATGCTCCTTCTCCAGCAGCTGCTTCTGCCTCTTTCTGTGGGAGTTTGAATTCTACCCTTTCTCCTTTTTTTTTTTTTTTTCCTTTAAACTGTCAAAATATCAGGGCTGAGAATGTCAGGACTCCAGAACTGGCTGAAAAAGTTGCTGTTTTGCAGAGTCTAAATTTCAACATGAAAAAAAATGAGATAGCTCCAAGAAGGTATAAAAATGCAGATAAAGTGCAGATAAAATGTTTTTTCAGGGAGGAAAAAATTATTTAATCTTGAAGAAAACATGGGAGGACTTTCATATATTCAACAGGCTCTCTGGGAAGGGTGTATTTGGTGTTTCTGGGTGATGTCAAAAGAACTGAAAAGTTTTGTGAAGTCTGAAAAAATGCTGCTGGTTTTGAAATGGTCAGATACTCCTATAGTGAGGAACAGAAGAAAGGGAGCAGAAAACAAAGCTTTGGGCATAATCCCCATGGATGCACCTGATGCACACCTGGATGTGGGCACATTTCACTTGGAGTGAAACTCTGGCACAAAGTTCTCCAAAGGGAGGAAACTGGTGTTATTTATTATATAGTGAGACCAGACACAACAGGATTCCCTAGATTCCCATCATAACACATTCAAATGTTGAAGATATTCCCTTATTTTCTGCCAACTTCAGCTATTACAAAATATGGAAATAAATAAGAGCAAAATCAGCCCTCGACCAAAATTATTTCGTGTGCATAAGCCATGTAAAAATATATATATATCATCAACTCTCTCTCCTGATGGATACTTTCAAACCTAAATATGGATGTTAATTCTCACAGCAGTTAGAAATAAGGACTCCGGGACCCATATTTTTGGGTGAGAAGCACCCAGATTAAGCTTCGACTTCTGATTTGCAGTACAAGGAGATATAAATGGAAGCATCCCTCATTCCTTCAAACTTTTCTGTGTAGCAGATTTGCTACATATGATCAAAAAGCTATAAAAATCCCCCAAACCCCAAAACAACAGAGAAGTAAACAATTTGGTGTTATTACTTATATAGAAGTGTAGGTGTACCAATAAGGGGGCAGACGAGTCATCTGTTCTGATACAAAACCAACCCAAACTTGTTTGATGAGACATTCGGGTGGGAGAAGGCAGCAGTTGAGGATTTGGCACGCAGAGGGAGAGAAGCAGCTGCTTGGGCAAGGGATGACACCATGACAGTACCCTGCTGGCACTGCCCCCAAACTCCTCGGTGCAGTTGTGGCCACCTGTGCTCAGGAAGGGTGAATTCCAGCTGCAGGGAAGAGCTAGGTGTTGATAAGAGCTCAGGACAATCTGTCTTTTCTCCCGTGGACTGAAAGAATTTGGCTTGTTTAGTTTAGCTAAAAAATGAGGCTGGAGAAGGAATATATTTTTTCTGCCTATAAATACATCCTGGAAAATAAATGTGAGCGGAGGGAAAGGCATTGGGACACTGAAGGGCAACGGTGGAAAAGTAAATGAGTAGGAACTGGCCATGAATATTTTTAGCCTGGAAATCGGAAGATCTTTCCAGTAGGAGTATGGGAGACTGAAATAAAAAAGTCAGTCATTTAACACATAACTTCCTGATTTTATCAAGGAAAAGGCATGGCAGTGTGGAGGGATAAACAGCTGGGATGGAAGCTCTTTAAAGGTCTTCCATCCCAGTTCATCTCTCCTTGGAAAGATCCTGTCCATTTTGATGCACGGTACGCTACGTTCCTTCCTGCACCAGGGGATGAGTCATGGCTACATGACTCCGTGGGTGGCCAGAAGTGATATCTCCACCACTTACATCTTAATTCCTGATTATCCCATGATGTTCTCCAGCTCCTGCTGCCTCACTTAGCACACAGCAGAGATGTACCCATGTCCCAATCTCCCCACAACCCCCTGATTTCCCTCTTTCCCACAGCTGCTGCTGTGGGGTTGCTTTGGCCAAGGACACGGGGGTGATGCTTTGCCCCTTCAGTCCACAAGAGCTCCCGTTCTCTTGTAGTCCTGGCCCTCACAGAGACCCAGAAGTCATTACTCAGAGGTTGTTTCTTTTATTAGCCAACACTCTGTATTTTTAGGGATTTTTTGGAAGTGTGAGTGTCAATCACACCCATTTTGAGATCTCTCAACTCATATTTTTGAGAGGAGAAAGCTTTTCTTGGCACTCAGCAGCATCCCACGCTTCCATCACGCTGGAGGCGCTTATGTCCGGAGGTCTGGGTAAACTCTGGGTGACCCCGAGATCTACAAGTATTTATAAAACATGTTTAGCCAGGGTTTTTTCCCCTCACAGCACTTGGAGCTGATCTAAATGTGCCTTGCATTTCATCTTCCTGGTGTTCTCCAGGAGCACCAGGGAGGCAGAGGGAAGGGGAGGCATGTTTGGTGCTCCAGTAGCACCCTGCCGTGGGATCACAACCTCCTTGTGCTGCTTGGTTAAAGGCTTTTCTCATCCTGATCAATACCCTAATTGAGCTGTGTGGTCTTCCATCTTCCAGGCATTTATTCAGATCAGGGGAACAAACACTAAATATAGAGAGGTATGTAAGCCAGAATCAGAGTTGTGTAAATCTGGAACTATCTCATTTAAATAACTGGGGGATGGATCCAGCTGAGTGTTTGGTGTACGTGTGGTACAGATAATTACAATTAATGGGGATTTACTTTAAGCAAAGTAGGTCAGAAAAAAATGACATCTTATTATGTCATTATTTTCCATCAATTACTTCCATGTTGTTTGCTCAGTTCCCAAGTCAAACGAGTGTGGGCTGACAACCTCGCAAGCTCAACTTGGTATTGTCTCTAAAAATCAAACTGCATTATTTCTGCCTCATGCATCATCACTAACAATAAAGCATCCACTGCTGGAATATAGCAGGTGGCTTTGTTATTCATGCATGAGGCAGAAAAAGCTCCAGCTTCCATTGCCACGATGTTCATGTCTCCGCAGGATCAAAAGTCAGATGTGTTGGTAAACTTAGTAGTTATTGTGTGAGCTTGACTTAGAAGACTCACTTAGGCCAGTCCTTCTGTTGGTTAACTTTGTTCATTTCTGTTAACCTCTTTGAATGCTGTGTGTATATAGTAGGGGAGGATCAACAGGATGCTGCTTTTGCTGCCACCTGTCTCTCTCTGGCAGCGCTGTCATAGAATCGTGGAATCATGGAATGGTTTGGGTTGGAAGTGATTTCTTAAAGCTCATTCTGTTCCAGCACCCTGCCATGGGCAGGGACACCTTCCACTATCCCAGGTTGCTCCAAGCCCCATCCAACCCGGCCTTGGACACTTCCAGGGATCCAGGGGCAGCCACAGCTTCTCTGGGTAACCTGTGTCAGGGCCTCACCACCCCCATTGTAAAAAACTCCTTTCTTGTATCTAATCTAAATTGACTCTCCTTCAGTTTAAAACCAGCAATCCTTGTCTCCTTTGTCCCCATCTGTCTTACAAACCTCCTTCAAGCACTAAAAGGCTGCAATAAGTTCTCCCTGGATCCTTCTATTCTCCAGCTCTCTCAGCCTGGCTCCAGAGCAGAGGGGCTCCAGCCCTTGGGACATCTCCGTGGCCTCCTCTGGTCTCTCTCCAGCAGCTCCATGTCCTTCTGCTGTTGGAGCCCAGGGCTGGAGGCAGCTCTGCAGGTGGGGTCTCACCTGAGCAGGGCAGAGGGACAGAATCCCCCCATCATCTGCTGCCCACACTGGGGGATCAGCCCAGGGCAGGGAGAGTTTCTGGGTTGTGAGAGCACATGGCATGTCCAGCTCTCACCCACTACTTTATGACACTGCACTCTCAAGGAAAGGTGCAGAAGGTCCCAAATGTTCTCTATTGAAAAGCCAGTTGACAGCCATCATAAGAACTGCCTCTAAGACAACGTGAGGAAAGTTTGGTGAACCTTTCCAATTCCATCCCTTCTGTTTTATATGAGGGCTTCATTTTTGAATTTTCATTTTAGCAATGCAATTGTCTTTAAAGGATATCACTAAGCGATATCAGTGACTGCCAATAGTGTTAGTCCTTACTGATCATAAAATCATGGAATCACTGAATGTTTTAGGTAGGAAGGGCCCTTAAAGACCATCTTGATCTATTCCCTGCCATGGGTTGGGAGTCTCCCACTAGACCAAGTTGTTCAGAGCCTCATCCAGCCTGGACTTTAACCAACTGAACGTGGTTTCTTCTCACAGCTGGACCAGGTGTTTCACTTCCAGTTCCTTACAAGTCCCTGAAACATGTTCAGGTCCTCAAGTGTTACATGATAAAACCTGGATACCAATTCCCCACTAAATATGAAATTATGTGAATCCCAAACTTGTGTCTATTGGACAGAAATGTTACCTTTAAATCACTTTACACCTCCTGACAAATTTAAGAATTAGTATGGTATTGAGACACGTGCATTAGCGAACTTCATTGTTCCTGTTATCTAGATCTTACCTGTGGTGACAGGGTTTATTCAGCTCTCCTCAGGCTCCCTTTAATCTCCTGAGAGCTGCAGCTGTTTTCATTTATTACTGTGCATCAAAAGATACCTGTCTGCTCTCTCTGCTTCCCCCAAAATGCCTTTGTGGGACATGATTTCAATGCCACCAGCTGAAGCAGTGACATTGGATGCTTGGTCCTGGGACCACCTGAGGAGTAGGGCTGGCCAGGAGAGGGTGACTCCAGGATTTCCATCCTGCCTGCTCTTTCCTGGAAGCACTTGCAGCTTTCCCATTAAACCAAACATGCTCCTGGAGGAACTGGTCACCCAGGAGGAAGGGGCACTGTGACTTCATCAGCCAAGGAAGGTGGTGAGCAGTGCAGGGAACTCTGTTTCTCCCCTTGGAAAAGCATTAACAGCTCAGGCCTCCAGTTTGATGGACTTGCTCGGTGCTTTTCCAAGCTGGGATTTAGGAAAAGTGACTACACAGCATTTCCTACTTCCCCCCATGGGATTCCAGAGATTTAATTAGCTCTGAAGGGCAGGGATGTATCTCATAGAGTAGCTGGCTGCTGTTGTCAGTGTGCCACACAGCTCCTTGGAGCTCAGTGAAAAATAAACTTATTAGGCAAAGCTTCCCCTTCCAAACAGGGTGAATGTTGGCTCCTGTGGCAATGAGAAGTGTGGGTAACATCCAGTTTTTCTGTTTTTCTGTTCTTCCAAAGTCAGTGTGGAGCCATGGACTGTGGGAGGAAGTGGAACTGGATTTCACACCTTAACTAGGGTAAGGTATATTCCTTGTAAAATGGTTCCCCTTCCCAGAGTCCCTGATGCTTGTTTTTTTATAAGTGATAATAACTGAATCGCAGAATTCTTTGGATTGGAAGGGACCTAAAATTTCATCCCCTTCCACACCCTGCCATGGGCAGGGACACCTTCCACTATCCCAGGTTGCTCCAAGTCCCATCCAACCTGGCCTTGGACACTTCCAGGGATCCAGGGGCAGCCACAGCTTCTCTGGGTAACCTGTGCCAGGGCCTCACAGGGAAGAATTCCTTCCTAATATCCCATCAATCCCTGCCCTCTGGCAATGGGAAGCCATCCCCTGTGTCCTGTCCCTCCATCCCTTGTCTCAAGTTCTTCTCCAGCTCTCCTGGAACCCCTTTAGGCACTGGAAGGGGCTTGAGGTCCCCCTGGAGCCTTCAGGTGAGCACCCCCAACTGTCCCAGCCTGGCTTCCGAGCATCTCCATAGCATCCTCTGGACTCAGTCCAACAGGTCCATGTCCTTTTTATGCTGGATACCCCAGAGCTGGAAGCAGCACCTCAAGTGGGGCTCATAATGCTGTAAACATCCCCCAACCTCTGAAGGTATCAGAATATTTTCTTCTATTTAACATTGTCACTACAGAACTGTTAATTAAATGCATGACCTTTTATGTCAAACCAAATTTAGACAGGATGGTGCACAAATCCGAACATACCTGGGTTTGCCTCTGGAAAAAAGTCAAGGAAAAGGTGAGTGGTGACTGCAGCTTCTTCCATCTCCCTCTGGCTGAAACATCACCCCAATCACTGCCTCTCTCCAATGTGGGCTGCTACACTTTGGTGTCTTTACTTCTCTTCTTCTTGGTCCTTCCTGTAGACAAAGTACTGCAGAGAAATCACCTTCCCCTGATTACTTGCTGATCTTCTGAGATCCTCTATGGCCCATTTTCTTAAACATCTGTCCACACCAGGTCTCCTTGCTTTTCTCTCCTTTTTTATCCTGAGGACAGAATTTCCATTTCCATTTTACTCCTGTTGTTTATGGCATGAACCTTGGAGTTGTCCTGTGCAGGGCCAGGTGTTGGATTTTGATGAACCTTGTGGGTCCCTTCCATCAATGGATGCCCTTTAAATCTGTGTTGGTGACACCTTTGCAGCCCTTCTCTTCTCCCCATGCACCACACAGGATTCTGATTTTTGTGTCCTCTTGCACTCAGTAAATCTTCTGCCCCTGCCTTGGCTCCACTTCAACCACCACTTGTCCTACTTTGGTCCTGGGTGGGAATGTAGTCTCAGAATGGTTTGGGTTGGAAGGGACCTTAAAAATCATCTCGTTCCAGTCCCCTGCCAGGGATCTTCCCATCCCATGACTCTGTCCTTTCCTAGATCAGCTTCTCTTGGCAGGAACAGCCTCCAGTTTCAGGCAACAACATAGAATTTTTACCTGTTTTGAGGAAATTTATTCACCTCTCTTTGCCACTTGATGTTATGTGTAAGGAGGTGGGGCATAAACACTATTTATTCCATAATGGAGCAAAACTCATTTTTGTAGGATAACAAACACTCTCTTTCTTTCTTTTATTCTCCTGCCATATTAAAACCATCACCAATTCCCCTTCTCTGTTTTTAAAAGCTTTTAATTAATTTGGTTTTGCACAGGTCATTTAATAACTCAAGGGAAGGATGAGATTTTCCCAGCTTGAAATGGACACTGGAAGTCTCTCATCCCTATGGCAAAAATTATTCCATGGCTGTTTCATTCAACATCTCAGAATTTAGTCTGGCTATTCTGAAATCCTGGTTCAGGCACACTCTGTGCTTTCTGATATGTGCAATCACCAGCATTTCCAGCTTTGCCAAGTGCTCTTATCATTTCTTCCATCTGCCAGTGCACACAATATTTCTGAATCTGTTAATTAAGGAATGAAGCTTTGCCCTAAGACACCAGAGTAACTGGTTCAGTTTCTTTGCAGGGAAAACTAATGCCTGCTTTGTCCATAATTACCTAAATTGTTGAGAAAAAAAATGATTCTGCTTTCATGTTGATTCACTTTTATAATTTCACTAGTGGGGCTAAGTGTGGCACCCATTTAAATTATCTCCTGCTCTCATTTTACTCAAGACATGTTATTTGCTAACAAAGATTCAATATGGAAAAACTGGAAGGTGACAACTACCTCCTTCATCAATGCAAATGACAATAATCTCCTCTCCTCCACTGTGTAAATATAAACACTGAATCATCCCAGACAGAAATACCCTCCTGCATTTAGAAATATGAATGTGCAAAGGAGACACCTGCTCTCATTTATGGTGTCATAAAACTCAAGTTTATCCAGTGATTCCATGGCAAATCATTCAGGAGATCAGCAGCAGTGTGGACACAGACTAAAAGTGTTCCCAGTGTTTATTGCAAGAATATGGACATTCTTCACCTTTTGGTTACACTTGCACTTGGAAAAGAAAATTAATTTTCCTTCTTGTCAAATTATTGGAGTTATTTATTTAAACAAACAGCCCGTACAATTCCACTATAATTTATGTTTTCTAATAGCTCTTTGATATTATTAATAGCCTCTAAAGCATCTAAGCTTCTATATAGCATCTAAAGCAACATCAAACCTTCCACAAGTGATCATCTTTTGGACTAAATGCTGTTGGGTGTGCAGAGGCTTCTGCTGAGGGTGATCTCGGGGTGTTGCTCCTTTTTGTCGGAAACTCAGCTGATGGAAGAGCACGTGGAAGCCTCTGCCATCACACTTCTAGATGTTCAGTCCTGTAGTTGACAGCACTTGAGTCCATAAAATCCCAGAATGGTTTGGGTTGGAGGGGAAGATAAAGATCATCCATCCCCTTCTACCCCTTGCCATGGCCAGGGACAACTTCCTCCATCCCAGGTTGCTCCAAGCCCCATCCAGCCTGGCCTTGGACACTTCCAGGGATCCAGGGGCAGCCACAGCTTCTCTGGGCACCTTGTGCCAGGGCCTCCCCACCCTCACAGGGAATAATTCCTTCCCAATATCCCATCTAACCCTGCCCTCTGGCAGTTTAAACCATTACCTCTTGACCAACTTTTGAAGAAGACTGTGAAAGTTTGTGACTTCCAGAGGATCTGTTAACAGCAGCAACATCTTTGCTTCCTGAATTTCCATGAATCTTCTCAGTGGCACTGGGCAATCTTCCCCCAGATGTGTATTTAACAGGAGCTTTGCAGACCTACAGCCCCCTGCCCTCCGTGACAGACCCTGCACAAGAGGAGCATCCCCAGGGCTGAAACTTTTCTGAGCCCCACTCGGGGCTGTTGGAAGAGCCTGAAAGCGTGGGCACCTTTGTGGAGTCTGGGTCTGAAAGGCACTTTGGTAGATGTGAGGGTCCAGCTGTGGTGTAAAACATCTCTGAGGAGCTGAGAATGCAAAAACTTGGTCAAAATTCTCAAACAAGAGGAGAAAACCCTATCAGAAAATCTCACAGGGATGGGTTTGGCTGCATTGTGCCATAACCCAGCAAAGCAGAACACAGGGGCAGTTCCTGCTGAGTTGCTTTTTTGCATAAGAATATTAAACCTAAATGCATAAAATAATATCATCCTTCTTCTCAGAGACTGTATCAGAGAATCACAAAATGGTTTGGTTGGAAAGGACCTTGAAGATCATCTCATTCCAAACTCCTGCTGTGGGCAGGGGCACCTTCCATAGATCACGTTGCTGCAAGCCAGTTTCCTAAACAAAGTTAATCAATAAACTTGCACATGACTCCATGAATCTTGCAGAAAAGACAAAAGTTAACAACTCCAAAGGCAATCCTTTTCTCACCCTGCTGAAAATCCAAATTCTCCAAGCTCTGCTGGCTTCTGTTTTCATTCCTCCTCGTGCTTTGAGCCATACTTTTCTCCACGAGGATGGGTGTTTAGATGCTCGCCTTCTAATCAGCCACAATTACAGTCTTTTCCAGGATCTTCTGCTGCCAAATTGGAGGGGGGGAAAGAGAGAAAAAGGTTTTAAAAAATAAGAAAGAGAGGCTAATGCTTGCAAAGACATATGTGTTTAGTGTTGTTGGCAGATTTGTAAACTTATTAGTGCCTCCACACACCATGTAATTAAGATCTACTGGTAATTAGTCAATAGTTAAAAATAGGGATTGGTATTGTGCTGCTGAAAACGCCTACAAAATAATGTGTTCTCTGCTCTCAAGATGCAGTTGGTGTCTCTAAAAAATGTTAATTTAAAAAATATGTATTTGTTTCAGAAGCTGATTTTTTAGCAAAGGAGATTTCGGCAAGTTTGTGTGTGCATGTGTACATCCAACCTATTTATCATTCAACATTTATGTGTGTTTGTGTGATGTCCAAAGAGCCTGACTGCATGTTTTGTCTTGGATAAAAATGTTAAGCTACAAAACTGCAGACTTGGCACAGCCGTGGAGACAGAACAGGAGCTGTTCTCATTTGTCGATTTCCATTGGAATAAACCTGCTCATCAAAGGAAATTGTTCAGAAATCCATGGGAATGGCAGATGTGCAGCACCATGGGGCAGATGTCTGGTGTTTGGAGAGCTGTGTGTGTATTTTCTAAATATTCAGGGATTACCACAGTCTATGGATATAATCCTTTAGTAACCTGGAATGCCAAAGACAACACAAAAGCTCTCAAGCCTTGTAGCAAACAATTGGGCCAAACTGCCCTGGAAGAGCAGGTTAGAAGCCACTTGTCTTTATCCCATGAAAGAAGACCCAAAAGAGGTGATAAGGTTATTTAAGATTTCTTAACTCCTGCTGTATAATGTGCTCCAGAGCTGTGAGAGTTGCTGGTGATGTTCTGAAAGGGTGTCTCATTTGGCTGTCATAAGCAATCTGCAGTGATTTGTTGTGCAGACAGGCATTTGTCTGAAGTAATCCAAAGGGCTTATTGTGATTGCTTGCTAGATCCAAGGAACGTAGAGTCGACTCGATGGGGGATTCATTTATTATGCTCCCAAACCTCTCCTAAATCTTTCCTTATGTCATGTCAATGGATTTGTCAGGCCACCCTCAGACAGCAGCGATGCAGTGGTCGTGGAGATTTACCTTTGCCAAGCAGAGATGGTTGCTGTGTTGATAGAGCTGCTCCTGAAGTGCCTGTGGAGAGGAGAATTCTGCTCCAGGAAAGAAATTGAACTTTGGTTCATGCTCTGGAAAGAAGCACCTGTTGTTGTTGTTTTTTAGAGAAAAAAACCCAACTCCAAATCCAGGGTGAAGCAGAAAAGACCAAGCCTGGACTGTCCTACCAAGGACAACAAAGATATTTCATGGGTTGTTCATGATACCACATGAGTTCATAGAGTCATGGAGTAATGGAATTGGTTGGGTTGGAAGGGACCTCTAAATCCATCCAGTTCCAACCCCTGCCATGGGCAGGAACACCTTCCACTATCCCAGGTTGCTCCAAGCCCTGTCCAACCTGGCCTTGGACACTTCCAGGGATGGAACAGCCACAGCGTCTCTGGGGAACCTGTACCAGGGCCTCCCCACCCTCACAAGGAGCAATTTCTTCCCAATATCCTATCTAACCCTGCTCTCTGTCAGTGTGAAACCTTGTCTTGTCTCTCCAGGCCCTTGTAAATGGTGTTTCTCCAACTTTCCTGTTGGCTCCTTGTAGCCACTGGAAGGCCACAATTATGCCACCCCAAAGTCTTCTCTCTTCCAGGCTGCACAATCCCCACTCCCTCAACCTTTCCTCTCAGAGGAGGTTCCCCATCCTCTGGTCATTTTGGTGCCTCTTCTGGACTCACTCCAAACCATGTCCTGTGCTGGGGACCCCCGGTGGGGTCTCACCTGAGTAGGGCAGAGGGGCAGAATCCCCCCCTCCCCTGCTGCCCACGCTGTGGGATCAGCCCAGGACATGGGGGTTTCAGGGCCAGGGCATGTCCAGCCTCCCACCAGCACTCCCAAGTCCTTCTCCCAGGGCTGCTCTTGATAGGTGACATCTGGAAAGCCCTCTGAGCATCCCCTCTCCCCAGACACCTGGCATTGGTACCCTTGAGTTCACAGTAGGATTTATAGAAATGTTTCCTTGGTGCTGAAAATTAATTTCATTTTCATTGTGTTCAACTGTGACATTTACAGAGTTATTTTTTTGCTCAAAGACCTCAATAGCCACTGAAACTTTTTTCAGATAACTTTTTTAGGTATGAATGTGTCCATTCTCTCACACTTTCTCAAGCCCTCTTTCCCTGGTTAAGAGTGGCAGTTAACCAGCACATGGCAAATACTTTGGGAATATCATAAAGGTCATTACACAGAAGCCATGAGCAGAGAGATGGTATATGATGATAAGTAAAATGTATAGCTGTACATTGGGGATGCAGTTTGTTTTTTTAATCAAACAAGATCACTCATTAGGAAAAAAAAATCCAAAGAAATTATAGAATCACAGACTGGTTTGGGTTGGAAAGGACCTTAAAGATCATCTCACTCCATTTGCAGGGACACCTTCTTCTAGAGGAGTTTGCTCAAAGCCTTGTCCTGAAAGCTCATCCCCAAAAAAGGGAAACCAACAATCTTTGAACAAAGAGTGGCTTTAAGAATTCCCTTCTTTGGGAGCTGTGCCTGTCATCCACAGCTTTACCTGGGAGAAGACATTGATAGGATGTCTTTTGTCTCCTTGGGGTCTAGTAGAAACTGTTGGAGGGATCAAGGAGTTGTTGGAGCAGATAGGAATGATGAAGACACAGAAAATCAGAGATGGGCACTCTGAGGGTATGATCTCCCCATCATTGTTTCCTCAATAAACCAGAAAAACATAAAAAACCCCTTTATTCCCTCAGCTCTTTTCTGCTTCACTTTTTCCAGCTCTTTTATAAATCACCATTCCCAAACCTCTCTGTCCAGCCTGGGCTCACTGGGGACTCAAACACATCCTGCAGCATCACCTTGGGTATGTGCACATTTCTCCTGGAGCAAATCTCCATTTACCAGTTGATCAGCCAGCACTGGGGAGCACCAGTTGATCCCCACTCATGCCAGAGCTTGGGAACAATCACTTCATGAGAACTGCTGGGGTGTGAGCACCTCTGGGACATGCAGCTGCTGAGGCTGGGCAGTGACAAGCCTCTCCAGAGGGACTCGGGACATCTGCACAGCCTGCAAAATCCTGGAGGACTCCAGGACTGGGAATAGGAAATCTACTGGTCTGTTCCAGAATGTGAACTGGGAAGAAAAGCCTGTTTGAGGCAAATGGCAGCCAGTCTAAGGAGTCCTCTGGGGTGAAAATGTGTGGAAAGTGGAATTATTAAGGACAAATAAGTGTTTTCCTTGATCTTGCTTTTCTTATAGGACCTTGCTAAGGGCCAACAGTGGGGCGAAAATGTGAAGTGAATCATTGATTTCACAGAATCATACAGGTTGGAAAAGTCTTCAAAGGGCATCAAGTCCAAACTTGGAGCACTTTGTCAACTAAACCAGAGCATTCAGTGTCACTTGCAGCAGTTCCTTGAACACCTCCAGGGATGGTGATTCTAGCATCTTGCTGGGCAACCTGTCCCGATTTTTAACAACTTATTTTTTTAAAGAAAGTCCTCCTGAAGTGCAAAACTTTGAAGCAATTCAGCTGCTGTAATGCTCCTGGGGCACCCTGCTCCCCTGGAGGCTGCACAGGACCAGGATGGCCCGGGGTGAGGAGAGGCTGGAGCAGCCCCCCTGCTCCTGCCCCTGCAATGCACAGCCCGTCAGGGTTTGCTTCCCAGCGATGTCTCTTCTTCCCAGATTGGAGTTTTGCTTTGAAAGGCAGTTCTGGTGACTCTGATTTGTGGTGACAGCAACTTCAGTGGCATTTAAAGAGACTGGAAGGAAGAGATAAATAAGCTTGAAGATTGCTTAATAAAGCAGTGGAGGAATTGTTCTTCCCTGTGAGGTTCCTAAACAGGAAGCCAGGCGTGGGAATTCGTCTCGCCTTGTTTTAGCCATCTAGAAGTTGGACATCTTCCTTGTCATAGCTGATCCTTCAGAGTTTCTCTGGAGGATTTGGAGAGGATGCCAGCTCAACTGGAAGACAATTCTCCTCCCTGTTTTAGGCATGTATTTTGGGACAGGAGGAACCATACTCTGGAAGTGCCCATCTTTTTTCTGCTGACTGCACAGAAATTTAACTTTTAGAGGGTTGGAATGAGGCAAGGGCAACACAGACCAGACAGAGCGAGGAAGACCTTGTTCAGAGCTAGATCCTTTAATTAGGTGACACTTTGAGTCTTGCTTCTCAGGTTGCTAGAGAGCCAGGAACGGTGAGTTTGGTCTTTGGGAAGTGTCATGAGCTGCTCCTTGTGTCATCTCCCATGGGAAAGCCAGCCAGAACCACAGCAACCCACCCCCTGCTCTGCTCAGGGGATGGGCAGTGCAGGACAGAGGGAATCCCATGGAGGTCAGGCAAAGCTGGAGGACAGCAAGGACTCCTCAAAGAGAAGTGTGAAGGACTCAGTTCTCTGCTGGTTAGGCTGATCAGAAGGGGCACGAGGGAATCTGCGGCACAAATGCTCAGGTTGAGTCTCGGAGAGGATAACAAGCTCTGGCATTTTTAGGGCAGAATGGAAAGAAGATTTAAAAAAAAAAAAAAAAAGAAGAAAAAAGAACAAAAAGCTGAAACAGCAGCAAACAATAACTCTTGATCTAAATCTTACAGATCACTGTGGGGCAACTGTCCAGGTAAAGACTGCAAAACTGGGCCTGTTGAATGAGATGTACCTTGACCCAAAAATTTCTTAATTGTCCTTCCACCACCAGCAGAGACTGTACAGGCTTGACTAATCACTCTGCAGCACCTGTAATATTTCACCTTAAAAGAGGAAAGAATTCCCATTCCTCTGAGACATTCCCATCCCTCTCTTGTTGCTGTGGACTCCCTATCCCTATCCCTGGAGATGTTCAGTCTCAGGCTGGGTAGGGATCTGAGTGACCTGATTTAGTGGAAGGTGTCCCTGCCCATGGCAAGGGGTTGGAACTGGATGTTCTTTAAGATCCCCCCCAACAGAAAACATTCCACAATTCTATGAGTTAATAAAGAGAGACTTAATTCATAGACCCTAACATGAGGAACAGTCCTGAGAATCTCAGAGGGAATGGTTTTAAACTAGGAGAGGTTTAGTTTAGTTTAGAGATCAGGAATTTTTCCCTGGGAGGGAGATGATGCCCTAGTACAGGTTGCCCAGAGAAACTGTGGCTGCCCCTGGATCCCTGGAAGTGTGCAAGGCCAGGTTGGACAGGGCTTGGAGCAGCCTGGGATGATGGAAAGCACCCCTGCCCATGGCAGGGGTCAGACTAGATAAGTTTTAAGTCCATTCCAAGCCAAGCCATTCTGTGATTCTATGATCCTGCTGATTCTTCTTAGGACAGGTCAGAAATCCTCCCCAGGAAATCTCCAGAGGAGAATGGCACTCATTGCTCTTTCCAGTCACCGCTGCACAAGGTGCTGTGAGGATGCAGCACGCCTGGAGTGTGGCTGTTCATTAATTAACATTCCAGGGAGAAGCCGCTGGTTCCACTCCTGTGAGCAAGTTTCCCTCCTCACTGTGGCTGCAGCTCCCAGCTGCCAGGAGGATTTGGTGCAAGGTGGTGGGGCCAGCAGGGTGAGAGGCAGCAAAGTCCTGTTTTTAGGAGCTGGGGTAGTGTTGTGACACTCCAGGGACAAGCACACACCCCGTTCCATGCTCCAAGTTTCTCACAAGGAATCCAAAAACCTTGGATTGCTCATATGTGCTTCCAGGATATCATGTACACCACTGCTTCCACCTCCTTGTCAGCAGCTCTTTTATCACTTCTTGATTAAACAAAACATTTAAATCCTTATCCCTTATCATGTCTCGATCCTGAGACGTGTCTGTGTGGCAGAATATTCAAACCAGCTCCCAATACCACTTGTTTCAAGGAGCACAGATGGGCTTCAGGTTAATTTTAGGTGTAATATTTTGCTGAATCAGGATCTTTCCCTGGAAAGGATAACTTCCTAGGTACAGAGAGGGCAGTGCAAGGAGACATCACTGTCACTGAGGGAGACACAAGCTAACACTGTTTTTGCAGGAGAAAATGTGCATGGAAGGACCTCACAGCTTCCTCCTGAGCCTGTAAGTCCACCTTGAATTGCTTAATAGGGTTGTTGGTAGAGGTTGACTTGAGAGTTGGAACTCACCTGAGAGTCAGAGCCATGACAGCCATCCAGCTTTAGGAGGGATCTTGGTGTTTTTAATGTATTTTCTATTCCTGTTGTTCATTCATCCATCCAGGCTGTGCGTGGGCCTCAGTCAAACCAGTCCTTGGATTTTTCCTGCCAGATGGGGATGTATTCACTTCTGAATTTTCCATCTAAAGCTCTTGAACCACAGCTTGTGCCTCAACAGGTGAGTTGGGCCACAAGCTTTTTTAAGAGGCATCACTGCTGGGAGGCAGAATTATAAAATCAAGGAATGGTTTAGGACAGAAGAGACCTTAGAGACCATCTTATTACAACACCCTGCCATGGGCAGGGACAACTTCCATTTCCACTATCCCAGGTTCCTCCAAGCCCTGTCCAGCCTGGCCTTGCACACTTCCAGGGATCCAGGGGCAGCCACAGCTTCTCTGGGCAACCTGTGCCAGGGTCTCACCACCTTCTCAGCAAACAGTTTCTTTCTAACTCTTCCCTCTGTCAGTTTGAAGCCTCTCTACTCATCCTATCCCTCCATGCCCTTGCCAAAAGTCCCTCTCCCTCTTTTTTATAAGCTCCCATTAATTACTGAAAGGTCACAATGAGGTCTCCCTTTCCAGACTGAACCACCCCTGCTTTTTCAGCCTGTTTTCCTAGGAGAGGTGCTCCAGCCCTCAGATTATTTTTGAGGCCTCTTCTGCACCAATTTCCCAGGACCTCTCCTTTTTTCTTTAGAAGAGGCTAGAAGTTGCCCCAAAACACTCTCCCCAGGTGGGCTGCTTGGGTTTTGTGTCCAGAGATGAACGATGGCTCTCACAGCACTGCAGCAAAGCCTGTTTTCCATGGCTCCCCCTCTACTTTCCCCCAGAGCTCAGGGAATTGTGGATCCAGGTGCGTTTGACAGTGTGAAGGCAGAGTAACAGTCTGGCAGCTGGGCCCTGCTGGGAAATCCTGTGCCTGGCTCCTGACATCAGGGAACTGCAATCATGACCAGAGGTGATGCCTTCATTTCCAGGTGCTTCTGCACTTTCAGCTATTTGCCTCCCAAAATCACTCCTTATTGCTATGTGTGAAAACCTCCACCACTGTGTGAAATTACTGTGGATCAGATGGGAGCAGATTCCTGGTGCTGGCTTTCAATAGGATATTTCAGTAGGATATTTCAATAGGATATTTCACTGCTCTCTGCTTGCTGGGAAACATCCATTTCTGTTCCAGCCTGTGCTGACCTGCAGAAATCACAGCTCTCTTGGCCTCATGATGCAGAGCTTGGGCCCCTTGGATGTTTAGGTTTGAAGGGCAATAATTTGGGGTCTCCTTGCACACTTCCAGGGATCCAGTGGGCATTTTTGTCTGAGCAGTTTTCACATTATAGCTGGATGCACTTTTCTCCAATGTGCTGCCTGTCTGTGCCCTCTTCTTCCCTCCAAACATTCTAAAAAATATAAATTGTTCCCTGAGAGGGTGGTGAGGCCCTGGCACAGGGTGCCAGTGAAGCTGTGGCTGCCCCTGGATCCCTCAAAGTGTCCAAGGTCAGGCTGGATGAGGCTTGGAGCAACCTGTGATAGTGGAAGTTGTCCCTGCCCATGTCAGTTCATTGGAACAAGATGACTTTTAAGATCCCTTCTAACCCAATCCATTCTAGGATTTTAAGAACTCTGCAGTGCCTGGGGTTTTTTTTTCTTGCATATGTTGGAAATCTTAGTAAGGGTGGGACTACACACTTTCTGATTTCTGTGATTTATCCACATAAACACATGTAGATCCCAATCCTTGGCCCCCATCAATGCACCCATCAAGGTGTTATGTTTCCTCTCTGGTCTGCAGTAGAACCATAGAATATCCTGAGCTGAAAGGGACCCTATAGGACCATTAAATCCAACTCATGTCCCTGCACAGGACATCTCAAGCAGTGACAGCACCATGGCTGGGCTTTTTATTGACATGGAAACCAATAGCTTGTCATGAGAGGGAGGTCAGTGTTTCAGTGTTTGCTGAGGATGGAGTTATAGAATCACAAAATGGTTTGGGTTGGAAAGGACCTGAAAAACCATCTCATTCCACACCCCTGCCATGGGAAGGGGCACCTTTCATAGACCAAGTTTCTCCAAGCCCTATCTGACCTGGCCTGGAACACCTCCAGGGATGGGGAGTCCACATCATCTCTGAGGGCTCCTTCATCACTCCTAACTCCTGAGCTGGACAAAGTGTCACCTGCAGTCTCCCAGGATATTTCAGACTCCATTGCCTAAGTGCCCTGTGGTGCTTTGCCAGCATTCCAGGCCAGGATTTGCTGCTGGGGCCATCTACTGAGCCACGGATTTCCCTAAGCACAGTGACTCACGGTAGCACGCTAATCACCCCCGGCCCCTTCCGTGATCTCCCAGCTCCTGCACAGGAATTGCCATTCCCACTTAGACCACCAGCTCATCAAACCCTCCCTCCTGCCTCTGGCAATGGCCAAAACCAGAGGTTGCCTCCACTGTGCTCCGAAGTGACTGCACAGTTCTGGGTGTGCGGGTGGAAAAGCTCTCCCCCGGCTGCTGCTGAAGATCCACTTATGCGCTGGAGCATGAGATTTGATTACCTTTATTACAGGATCTTCACATGCAGAGCTGCAAATGTTCCTGGTCGTGCAATTATCCAGTCACAGCAGTTGACTCAGTGACCTTCTTTAGCAGCAAAGTCCATAAATTGGTTTTACACTGTGGAGGGACCTCTGAATTCCTGCTCCTCCATTGAACTTCATCTTCACCCAGTGACTTCCAGTAACTTGTACTATACAGGGCAGGGAAAAATAGAAAGAGAGTTTCAGTCCTGTGGTTTCCTTCTCTTTTTCGTTTGAATGTCCTCAGACTCTTCTGTTGTCTTTACAAAACATTTTTGATTTTCTACTGTTTTCTTTCCTGAATCAAGATAAACTTGTGCAGCTCCTCAAGGTGTTCTGGCACCCTGGAGCACAGGTGAAGATCACCCATGAAATGTCCAACACATCCTTTGGCTTCTCTGGCCAAAGATCTTGGGTGTGTTTAGGAAAACACACAAATAATTGTGGAATCCCACAGTGGTTTGGGCTGGAAGGAACATTAAAGATCATCCAGTTCCAACCCCTGCCATTGACAGGGACATCTTCCACTATCCCAGGCTGCTCCAAGCCCCATCCAAACTGGCCTTGACACTTCCAGGGATCCAGGGGCAGCCACAGCTTCTCTGGGAAACCTCTGCCAGGGCCTCACCACCCTCACAAGGAATAATTACTTGCCAATATCTATCCCTGCCTTCTGGCAGTGGGAAGCCATCCCCTGCTTCCTGTCCCTCTATCCCTTGTTCCCAGTCCCTCTCCAGCTCTCCTGGAGCCCCTTTAGGCTCTGGAAGGGGCTCTGATCTCTCCCTGGAGCCTTCTCCAGGTGAACACCCCCAGCTCTCCCAGCCCTAGAGCAGAGGGGTTCCAGCCCTGGGAGCACCTCCATGGCCACCTCTGATCTCTCTCCAGCTGCTCCCCATCCTTCTGCTGTTGGAGCCCAGGGCTGGGGGCAGCTCTGCAGGTGGGGTCTCACCTGAGAGGGACAGAATCCTGCCCTCCCTTACTGCCCACTCTGGGGGATCAGCCCAGGACATGATCATGGCTGGGTCATGTCCAGGTCTCCTCCACCAGCATCCCCAAATCTTTCTCCCAGGAGAAGTCCCATTCTCTTCCCAGCTTCTTCTTGTGCCTGGGATTGCCCAGACCAAAGTGTAGGACCTTGCATCTGGCCTTGTTTGACTTGATGAGGTTCACAGGGACCCACCTGTCCAGCTTGTCCTGGTCCCTCTGGATGGCAAAAGGCAGGGAAGGTCATTTCAGGGGCAAACACCATCTGAGACCCAGCAGAAGAGGGCAGATGATGAGTTCACCCCTTTAAATTTCAGGGGAAACTGAAAGATGAGAAGAAACTCAGGGATTCCAAGTACAATTTGGCCAGAGCTCCCATTTCTCAGTGAAAATGCACCAGGTATCACAAGAAACGGGAAACAGCTATTCAGGGAGAAGGAAGAAAATGTTACTTTTAGGAAAAACAATTCCACAAAGTAACATTTAGCATCTCTTCCAGCACATGCTGCTGCAGCCTTGAGTGCAAGGAGCCGTAAAAGTGACTAAAGCAAGAGTCTCCGGAGCGGATTGCTCAAGTGAAAGGAAGCTGGGATGAAATGCCAGCCAGCCCCGTCGGTCCCTCACCCAGCACTGCTCAGAAATGCCTGATGCTTTCTGACTGGATAGCCAGGCCTGGAGTAATTACTCAGTTCCAGCACTTTCACTTTTAAAGCGAAAAAGAGGCTTCTTATCTTTGCATGAGTTACAATTTTGCCTCGTATTTTATGAGCTGACACTGCTGGTGAAGGTCTTTGCTTCTGGTTTGCTCTTCTCCTTGTGGCCATGTAGCCACTGTCCTACTCCACCCTACTGGAATTCAAATCCCTGAGGCTATGGCTGCAACTGGGAATGAAGCTATTTGGGGCACAGATAGTCACCCCTACTGCTGAGCTGCTTATTTCAGCTTAGGTGGAACATTGGCTGGAATAACCTGGGAAGTCCAGGAGTTAACACAGCCAAGGGACCATTCCCAATGGACCATCTGGAGGGATCATCCTGTTTTCAAGACTGAGAAAGTTTAATAGCCCAAATGGACACGCTATCTTGGCTTTGGGTCATGCACAAGACCATTGTAAATATCTTAAGAGATGTATAAATCTCTGGAGAGAATCTGGGTGCTCTGAGGTGCTCTGGTCTTACACAGTAATTAAGCCTGGGGTCATTAATCTCATTTAGGGATGGAAGGCCTGAATCCACTCTCCAGGGGAATAGCAGGAGCTGGGTGTCTGACTGCTGAGTGATCCAAGTCCAGCTCAAGGCAAAAATGCTGAAGGAGCCTTTCCAAGGATTCTGGAAGAGCCATTTTGCCACAGGTTGGGCTGGCAGTTGCCCCAAGACCTGTGGGGTGTGACTCTTCCCTTCCAGTGACACCCAGACCAGACCAGGTGGTGTCCCTGGATTATGTCTAAATCCCCTTGGTCATACAGGCACTGCACCAGTTTCCTTTATTCCCTGACATCACTCTTTCATCCATTTTCCCCCCTCTTCAAGCCACAGCTCCAGCACCTCACCAGCCCTTTCCTGTGTCAAATCCTGGGATCCCAATGAAGCCACCACATGACCTTGGTTGATGTAACCATTCCCTTCCTGGTCCCTGCTCATGTTCTACTCCTGGAACTCCCCTTGCCCACATCCCTTCTGTCCTTCTGGCCATCCCCCTTCCCTTCCCTCTTCCTCATCTCCCTTATGTGGCTGTGCTGCCTCCCAAGAACCTTTCCTGCTCTCTCCCAGCCCTCACAGCACCAGGGATGCTGGGAGCTGAAGGACTGGCCTCCAAAACCTTGGGATTCCCAGCCCAGGGGGCACCCCACGTTCCAGCTGAAAAGCAGAACAGTTTTGGGGGCAATAACATCACTTTGCCTCTTTTTCAGCTCTCTATGCAGCCTACAAGTCTTTCCCTCCTACCAGACCACTCTTTCCCGAGGGGAATCACAGTCACCAGCCTCCATGACACTCCAAAACCTGGCATTGCCAAACCATTCCCTATTTCTCCATCCCAGTCACCTCCCCCACACTCTTTCCTTCTCTAATATCCAAGGAGCCACAGCTTAGGAGCCCCAGTTTAGCATCACCCCCTCTAATAGCATAAGCTCTGGATGGATCCCCTTGATTTTAGGGCACAGGTTGTTACTGGAATTCTTTGCCTTGTTCCAAGGGTCTTTTCTGTTATTTCTGTTCTGGATACTCAGAGCATGGGAAGATGAGTTATTACTGAGATTTTAGAGTCAGCATTTGTTTTTAGAAAATAAAATGGGTGCAGCAGTGGGGTCTATATCATAGCTCCTCAGGAGGCAAAAACTGAGTGACAAGCTAAAGTCATCATGATAAAAAGTTCCCTTTAAAAAAAAAATTGCAATTACTGTTTGGAGCAAATATTCCCAGTGTTGCTCGGTTTGATCCTCCTCCCATGCCTGCCAAAAATAAAAACAGCTTTAGGACAGTCACTTGTTTGTATTTTTGGCCTAGGTTATTTTTTGGGCCTAGGTTAAAGGTCACAGCTTGGTCAGAGGTGGCAGGGAGGACAAAAAATGGAGATGTAGAGCTTACATCTCCATGTAAGAGGTGTGGGGGTGGAAAACCCTGGAAGCTCTGCATATGTTGGCTCTGATTTTATTTGGGTTTTGTCAGGCTAATTAGAAAGTGCTGCACACTCATGCATTGGCAGATCCTAAACATTGTGGTGTTGGCTGGCTGGGTAAACACATCTAGGATTGGTTTGCTTTGGGATGTCCTGGGGAGATGGAGCAGGGTGGAAAAGGGAGGCAGGATTGGGGATTTTCTTTGGCAACACAGGCCGTTTCCCTTTGTCCACGATGGGGTAAATTCCTCCCTCTTGGAAAGGAAATGAGCAGACTGGAGGCGCAAAAAGGGAAGGAAAACAGATGAGGCATCCATAAGAAACGATTTGGAGTGGGGGCATAACAGTGGTCCCAGCAGGAAGCCATTTATTCTCGGGATACTCACAAAGGGGCTTTGCCCAAGACATGTTTAAGCAGCTTATGGCCATTAGACAAATGTTTAATCTGCAGGAAAGTGGGCCACCAGGCAGGCAGGTGCTGGGATGCATTTTGTGCCCTGGAGACAGGGCAGTGGAGGGGACCCTGGGGACAGGGAACATGGGGAGTGCAGGGTTTGCACCTCAGGGCTTGGCAGGACAGGCGTGGCCGCTGCAAACGCCGAAAGGTTTCCCGTGGAAAGGTGAAAGGAGCCCTTTCACCGCAGTGCAGCAGGGATGGGCAAGGAGACCCCAAAAAGGCTGTCCCAAGTCTGGTGGCACCTGTCCCACCCGTGTGTGACCTGCAGGACCTGAGGCAGCCAGGTGGGTGGTGGTTCAAGGAAAACTCTCCAGATGCGCAGCCCCAGCCTCACAGAGGCAGACACCGCCGAGAGGCAGGGAAAGCCAGACGGAAAATCGGCTCATTCCCAGACCTGATCCCAGTTTGCCCTAAATAAAGACGCGGATCGGCCTGCGGGGGGCACGAGCAGAGCGGGAACAACTTCACCCTGCGCTTCTCCGGGAGCAGGGCTGGAGCTGGCATCCCTCGGGTGCTGAGCAGCATTTCCCAGGCAGGTGCCGTCGTTTTGCAGTTATCCAAGAGATGGCAGCCTTCCCTAAATCTTCTCCCGGGCTCTGACCGCGAGGTTTCACCTTGAGCCCGGGCACGGCGCCTTTCCAGCCGTGCTGCCGGGATTTTCCTGGTCTCTGCCTGGAGCAGTGATCGTGGGGAAGGGATCTGGGTTTTCTCTTGGTTGTTCATCACCCAAAGTTGCCTTCTTGCTGGCAGTCCCAGCATCCTGGGCTGTTCCTGTGGTATTCCCCACCACCCATGGTGCCTGGAGCAGCTTCTCTGGGAGGGGGTGTTTGGGTTGGGAATTAACTGACCTGGCCTCTCCACTGCCTGTGATCTCTATTCCCAAATTGTTCTTCCCTGCAGAAGGACACAATGAGATGGTGGGATGAGCTCTACCTCCTGGTTCCTTTGCTGTGTGGCTTTGTGGTCACCCACCCACAAAATTCCAGTGGGTCTCCTCAAGAAATCACAGAGTGGTTGGGTTGGAAAAGACATTAAAAACCTTCTCAGTCATCCTTTGCCATGGGCAGGGACACCTTCCACTGTCCCAGATTGCTCCAAGCCCCATCCAGCCTGGCCTTGGACACTTCCAAGGATCCAGGGGCAGCCACAGCTTCTCTGGGAAACCTGTGCCAGGGCCTCCCCATTCTCACAAGATTCCCACCTTCCTCCCCAGAGATTTTACTCTGCCTCATTAGACATTGCAGGAGCTCGTCAGGATTGGAAATGATGTCTCCTTTATGCACCCATGTCATGCATCTCTGTTCTCCAGACCTTGGAAGTGGAAGATGGGAACACAAATATAAACCCCATGCTTTTCCAAGTGTCCCTTTTGTCAGTTTGCCCTTCTCTCCACATCGAATTTGCAGCCTGTGGAAATCTACAGATCCCAAACTACAAATGCAAACCAACACCCTCAGCTGTGTTCCCCCACCACTGCTTCCCTGAGCCCACCAGTCCTAGAGAGAGAAGTCACACAGCCTATTCCTGGCTCTGTTCCCGTGGCCTTGGACACCCTGGAGGTGTCTATTCCAGTCCATTTAACAGTGCCAGGGCCTGCTGGCTGGGCCTGAGGCCAGCTGGCATTACCTGGCCATGTCCAGACTATCACTGGTGTGTGAGCAAGCCCCATCCCTCCACCATCCCTGTTCCTTACAGGTGAACACCTTTGCTGTTGTCCTGACCTGGCACTTGGACTGACACCTGCACCAAGTTAGACCTTCAACAGGCTCTGTTCATCCCTGTTTACCCCAACCTCCCTAAAAGATGAAATTGTCACTATCCACAGTGTATTCTCTGTTTTTCTCAGATAAAACTGTGGTGATCCATTTCTGAATTTGAGTTTTCAAATCCTTTCCCTTTGCTGTGCGTTAAAACTGACAAAAGCATGATTTCCTTCCTCTCAAAGAGAGACAGGGGAGCCCTTTCCTCTGGGCTTAGGATAACTTGGAGGTGCCATTGGGGGTGACACTGGAGTCCATAGATGAGGACATTCATGGGAATGGAAGGAAAAATTTGCCTTAAAAATCTGCAGAAGACATTCCCTGACCCATGGTGAACACTTCTCCAGGAAACCCACCTGTTGCGCAATGCTGTCCCGAGGGAGACGCAGTGATAACCACGGAGTCGAAGCGGGAAAAGAGGAAGTTTAATTTTTTCTACAACTTATATAGATTTCTAAAAGGAAGACCAGATTGGAAGACTGAGGTTCAACCTCTTCAACTTCACTGGTCTTAGAAAGTGTCC
>VZUI01083030.1:0-45342 GCA_013401135.1 Cettia cetti
ATTGGGCAGGAATTGTTCCCTGGAGGGTGGGCAGGCCCTGGCACAGGGTGCCCAGAGCAGCTGTGGCTGCCCCTGGATCCCTGGCAGTGCCCAAGGCCAGGCTGGACAGGGCTTGGAGCACCTGGGACAGTGGAAGGTGTCTCTGTCCATGGCAGGGGTGGAATTGTGATGAACTTGGAGGTCCCTCCCAACCCAGCCCATTCTGGAATTCCATGATCCTGTGATCCATGGTGTCCCAGTTCTCCCTGCTCCCTGGAGGAAGTGGCAGGATCCACCCTCAGCAGACCCTGAGCACTCATGTGAGCTACTCAGAGCAAAGACACCCCTCATTGCTGCTTTTAATTCTTCAGCAGGTCTGACTTCAGCTCCCAGGAGAGTGTTCCCAGAGCCCAGGAGCCCCAGCCCCCCATGTCCCTGTTCCAGGAACGCCATTCCTTTGGAGGCTCCGTGCCCAGCCACAGGATCCCAGGCTATGTGGACAGCCAGGTGTTCAGCACCAGGAGGTGAGGATTTGGGCATGGGGGTTTGGGGGTGAAGGGTTTAGGATGCAGAGACAGGGAAAGCTGCTAGCATGGGACAGCTTCCACTACCCCAGGCTGCTCCAAGCCCCATCCAGCCTGGCCTTGGACACTTCCAAGAAAAGAAGCCACAGCTTCTCCCAGCTATCTGTTTGGGAATGCTTTGGCTTTGTTCAGGTGTTGGGTTTGGAGCTGCACTCCCTGGAGCACAGCACCAGCACAGGGGAAACAGGCAGAGCATGGGGGAATGCATGCATGATGGAATCATGGAGTCCTCATGGCTGGAAAAAGCCTCTATCATCATCAGCTGTCAATCCAGTGCTGTCACACGGTCACCACCAAGCCACAGCCTCAAGTGCCACATCCACACATTTTCTGGACACTTCCAGGGCCGGGGATTCAGATCCTGGCCCGTGCCAGAGCCCAGCAGTGGCTGTGAGCCCAGGGTGGGCACTGCAGAGGTTCCTGCTGCCTGTGCTCAGGGCTTTGTGTCTCCTCGGCAGGCCGGATCCCAAGGGGAGCGGCAGCCCCAGGAGCAGCTGGTACGACAGTGCCAGGGGGCACGGGGACTTCAGTCCCCCTGCAGGACGGTGAGTGCAGGGCTGGGATCCCAGCTGCCCAACCAGGGAACGTCCCATGCCACACTTACTCAGTATCCAGGTGTGCTGACCCGTTTGCTGATTCCCTGGATGCGAGCAGGTGTCTGTTGGGTGTGCTGTGGCTGTGGGAGGGGTCAGTGCCCAGCAGGGAGATTCCAGCTGACATTCCCACCCCATGTGAGGATCCCTCAGGTGCCCAGACTCAGAGCTTGAGACTGTTCCACTTCCTCTCCCCAGCCACGACTCCCTTCCCAGAGATCCCTCCATGTCCATGTCCCAGAGAAGCCACAGGGTGCCGTTCTACATGGACAGCTTAAACTGTAACAGCACCAGGTAAACAGGGAGTCACCAGGGCTCCGAGGGACATTTCCCAGAAATTTATGGAATAGGAGCCAGCAGGCAAAGCCAAGAGCTGAGAGAGGGAGGATTGGTTTCCAAGGAGTGGATGCATGATCCAGAGGCACAGAGCAGCTCCTAAACCATTCCTAACTAAAGCTGCCTAGCAGAAGGTCTGGGATACATCCAGAAAAATCCCTGGAGAGGGTTCACAGTGTGAGAGGCCAAAAGAGAGGGACAGGAGAATGGGAGCTGGTTCCTGGCCAGGAATTGGCCTTTGCTGCAGGAAGACAGAGATCACAGCAAAGAGAGAGGGTCACTGTCCCTAGAATGTCAATGGTTAAATGACAGAACTGCTCCCGGGACAAAGCTGTTGGAAGGGGCAGGAGGTATCCAGTATGGAATACCATTATCCTGGGCCACCTGCAGGCCCTCCTGGCAGTGCCAGCCCATCCATTGCTGTCTGATGCTCCATGCAGCCACCAGTGCAAGGCTGAGGGCTGGATCTGAAACAAGGAATAGTTGTGGGGATGAAGGATGCTTGGATTGGCTCCAGGAAAGGTCAGCCTCATTCCAGGTCTCTTTCCTGAGCAGATGGACAGAGCTGTTTTTCATAATTTTGTTGTGTTCTTCCTTCAAATTACTGCGCTGGGGACAGTTCCATTGGCTTTGGGAACGTTCCCATCTCCTGCAATTCCTCCTGTGCTCTTTCTCCCCGTGGCTGCTCCCAATCAGGCTCCCACTCACTCAGCCCATCCTCACTGGAAGATCTCGTTGGATCTTGTGTCTCATGGAGACTTCCCCACATCCCTTCTCCAGGGAAGCAGTCCCGTCCTGTGGCAGATGTAGAAGGAGAAAGGGGTTGGTTTGGTCCATGATAAGGTCTGGCAAAGGGCTGTGCTGTCCATCTGCCCTCCCAGCAGTGGCAGCCGTTCTCCTGGCTGCCAGTTTGGATCCTGCCATGGCTCACAGACTTTCCCTCCTCTCCACAGGCTCCTCTCCAGTTCCAGTGAGAGGCTCTACAGCTCCCACCAGAGCTCTGGGTACCAGCCTGACTCCAGCACTGCCGGGTAAACAACTCAGGGGGGCACAGTGCCCTCACTGCAGGATGGGGTTATCCTGCTTGGTGAGGAATTCCAGCTTTGGCACCTGGCTGGTGTCACCCACTGTGGCCAGCAGGGTCAGGGCAGTGACTGTCCCCCTGTGCTGGGCACTGGTGAGGTCCCACATGGAATCCCGGGGTCAGTTCAAGGCAGACCCTGAAGGGCTGGAGAGTGTCCAGGGAAGGGAACAGAGCTGGGAAGGGGCTGGAGCCCCAGGAGAGGCTGGGAAGGGGCTCAGCCTGGAGCAAAGGAGGCTCAGGGGGGCCCTTGTGGCTCTGCACAGCTCCCTGCCAGGAGGGGACAGCCGGGGGAGTCAGGCTCTGCTCCCAGGGACAGGAGGAGAGGGAACGGCCCCAGGCTGGGCCAGGGGAAGCTGAGGTTGGTGGTGGAAGTGTTCAGAAAATGCATGGATTTGACATTTGGGAACATAGACTGCTGGTGACCATGGTGGTGGCACTAATTAATGGTTGCATTTGATGACGTTGAAGGTCTTTTTCAACATTAATGATTCAGTGATTCCATGATGTAGAAAGAGCCTGTGCTCAGTTTAAGGGAAAAAGAGGTTTCTTTCCTTAGCCATGACAGGGCTTAGTGTAAGAAGGGAGGATTAATCCCAGCTTTAAGGCAGCAGTGGAAATGCACCACGGAAAAAGGCTGATTAATTCCTGTCAGGGCTGCAGGCTGAGGGTGGGGGCACAGGGATCCCCTCAGCATGCACGGAGCTGCACCAGGGTGGGGCATGGAATTCTGGAGCTGGGATTGAAAAAAGGCAGGAATATGCAAGGGAGGTAAAACCATCCCCAACCAAACAGCAGCAGTTTACACTCTGGCTGAAAACACTGGAGACATTGCAGAGGCAGAAGAGCCCCTGGGTGCCACAGGGCTCGGTGGTAATGGGGGAGCTGGGAGCTCTCTCCATGCCCATTGTGTGCCTAATCCTGACGGGAGCTGGGAAAGACTTATCCCTCAAACGCATAACTGGATGAAAGGGTTACATTATCCATCCCATTCTTTCCAATTAACTCGATTTGTTTTGGTGGGCTAATTAGAGGAGTTGTTATTTAGCAACAATGCTCGATATGCAGGATTTATTCCAGAACAACAGCATCCTGCTCCAAGCCTCTCCCGCACGCGTTCCGTGTCCAGGGGCACACACGGTCCCTGCCCGGCTCTCCCGAGCCCCAGCTGCTCTTTTCTCATGCAAATGCTTCCCGTTTTCCCAGGAGAGGGATCCTCTTTGTCAAGGAGTACGTGAACACCGGCGGCTTTGCAGCCTCGCCACGCTACGGCAGGTACGGAGTGTTGGGGACGCCCTGTGCCACTGCCGGGTGTCACACCAGGGTGTCACACGCGCGTGCAGAGCCAGCACTGGGCTTTGCCACCTCACACATCCCAGCAGGATGGAGCCGCTGGAGCTGATCAGCCCCGCGGGGTCATTGGGAAGGCAGGCTCTGCTCTGTGGGGTGCTGTCCCCTCCTGCCGCTGTGGTGGTGACAGCAGGACCTGCGTGCCCCTGCCCCCAGGGGACAGGGAGGCTCCTCCTGCAGTGGCTTGGTCTCTGAGGTGGACAAAAACACCACACTGCAAGTTTGGCACTGGGAGGCTTCACCATGCACCTGTAAACAAATGACTGGAATGCGTGAGGAGAATGTGGAGGGTGAGGGCTCTCACTGGAAAAACTTCATTATATGTTTTTTAAAAGTTAAATTCCTCCATTTTCAAGCTTAAATCTTCAGTCTTTTTGTATTCTGCTCAAGTGAAGCTGCTCCAGACTGGCCCCAGCGTGACAAGAGCAGAATTTGGCCCCATGCACATCATCCTCACAGTGATTGTGGCACCAGTTCACACCAGTTTGATGCTCCCTGCAGGCATTCTCCTCCCTCAGTGCTGTGCTGGCATCCCTGGGGGAGCTGATTACAGTCTGTAAATCTCCAGTCTGTCCCAGAGCTCAGCAAAGCTGCTGTCAGCAGCCAAAGATAAGCCAAATATCCAGGAAACTCAGACAGAGAGGGAACACTCAGCTGGATAAGGGGTGAAACCAGGGATGTACTCCATGACTTTTCCTGCATAACAGTGCAGGATTTGGAGTTTTAGCAGTGAAAAGCTGCTATTTGTAGGGGCTAGATGTAAGCATGAGGTGAGGCCAGGGGAGTTCTGCCTGGAGAGGCCTCTCTGGGGGTACTTAAAGGTTCCTCTTTGTGTCCTGGGAAGGCATTTTGAGGACCTTCTCCCCAAGGAACAAGTAGCCAGCATATTCCAAATCACTGGATTATGATTCCATCTGAGATTCTCTTCCCACATATCACTGCCAAGTGCTGATGTTTCTCTCCTTCCTCCCGCAGTGGCAGCCTTGTGGATTTGAGTGACTTGGAGAGAAGCAGCTACCGCCACCACAGTTACCTGTCCAGTGCTCCCCTGCACAGGTAGGACAGGGAGGGCTGCCTTGGAGGGGTTCATCAAATTCTCAATCAGAAATTATTCTAAGGGTTTGCTTTGTGAGGACTCTGGGGTGTGTTTGGTGGGACAGCAGCACAAAAAGTGGAAATACCAGTGCCCATGGCAGAGGGTGGAACTGGATGTGCTTTAAGGCCCCTTCCAACCCAAACCATTCCATGATTCCACACTGGCAGGATTCTGAGATCTGTCCTGCCCCCCTGCTGTGGTCTCTGCACCCTGGGACAGCACAGTCCCCCTGTTCTGTCACTCACACAGTCACACGTGTGGGAGCAGGCTGCTCACGGACAGCAGTGCTGATGGCTGGGACAAACCCCTGGCACCAGTGCTGGGACTGGAACCAGAGCATCACAGAGGATCCACAGCCCTGTTCTTCCCAGGTCCAGCGAGCCCCTGTGCACCTACTGCAGCCGGGAGATCCAAGACTGCCCCAAGATCATCATAGAGCACCTGAACATCCACTGCCACGAGTACTGCTTCAGGGTAAGCCCCAGTGCCTGTGCTGCTGAGAATGGCAGGGCTGGGAGCAGGGATCCTCCTGCAAACTCCATCCCCGTGCTTTCAGAGGGATATGCATGGGGTGTGCCAAATCCTTACCTCACGCTGGAACAAAACCAGTCAGGTAGTCACAGGTGTCCCCAGAAGGTTTTCACGTGTCCCCAGGTGTCCTGGAACAAATGTTAGAACAAGAATTCTTTATTTTTTTGCAGCACCCTCAGAACACCCTCATGTCCTTGCCCCACTGTCCTTGGAGCAGACTTGCTGCTTTGTGTTCTTTGTGCTCTAGTGGAGGTGGCTGAATCCTCAAACCCTGCAGGGTTTCCAGGGAAAGTGTGTGGGGATGTGGGGAGGGTGGGAGGAGGAGGGATGGGCAGTGCGGGAGGAAGAGGCCTGCAGGGACATTTGGCTGTTATAGGAAGTGCAGCCTCAAAGGTTGCATGCTCACCCCTTAACAAAGGGATGCAGAGACCTCTGCCCCCTCCCTTCTGCTGTTCCTGTGTGGGATTTTGGTCATTGTCCAACCTCCTTGTTTTCCCTTTGGCAGTGTGGAATTTGCCACAAAGCGATGGGAGAGCTCCTGGATAAAATATTCATCCACCGGGACATTGTCCACTGTGACAAGTGCTATGAGAAGCTCTTCTAGGTGGGTTTCCAGGGCCCCTTTCCCAAGCCATTCCCAGGGGATGGCTGGGTGAGAGCTCAGAGTGCACTGGTGAAGGGCATTTAACCCTCACATTTCCGGGGTGACCAGGATCTTCCTGGGGTGTTCGGTGGGAAGCAGTGACCTTGTTGCAGCATTAGCTGGGAACTCACTTGTGCTGTCCCCGGGGTGTCGGTTGGAGCCAGAATCTCGGTGACAAACAGGCTGTGGTGGCTTCCCGGGGGTGACAGGCAGAGGCTGGCTTGAGTGATGACAGAAATGTCCCTCAGAGGTGGAGAGTCCTCACGGGAGGCAGCTAAAGGTTCCTCTCTGTGTCCTGGGCTGACCCCGTGCAGGGACCGCGGGTGGCTCGGAGCTGTGACATTCCTCTGACAGGGACACAGCTCCTCGGCGGCAGGTGCAGCTACGCCTTTACCCAAAGATCCTTTGAGGTGAAAACCTTTGGGAAGAGCAGAGTCGTACATTCCAACAGATCGACAGGAGCGGGTTGGGGACGGCTGGGTTTTGTCTGACTCCCTGGAAGGAGCAGGAGGTGCCATGGCAGCGACCAGAGCTGCCGTGCTGGGGCTGGGAGACCTCGTGTGCTCCCGCTGCCTCCCGGCACGCCGGAGGAGGAGGAGCAGGGAACGGGGCTCCTGCCTCGCTGCTCCCGTACCTGGAAATGGGATGTGACGGGTGAGGCGGCCATCCCTGCTCGCTCCCGGCTCCACCGACCTCCAACGCCGCATTCCCGGTGGGATCAGCCCGTTGCTCAGCCGCTCTTTGTGTGCTTGCAGGGCCCTGCGGAGCTGGGACTGCAGCCCGTGCCCGGCGGCACGCCTGGGAATACCGCAGCTCCTGACTGGCTGAGATTGCGGAATTCCTGCTCCCGCTTTCCTCGAGTCCTTTTCCCTCTCGCTGCCCCGTAGCCGTGGATGAGTTCAGCGCCTGCTGGTTGATGCTGTGACCTGCACCGGACAAGGGTGATGGGAACGAGATCAGGCAGCCTCCTCCGCCAAGATAACATTTTCCAGCGGTGCTGAGCCCCTCAGCCTGCCTTTAGCTGCATGAAGATTCCCAGTGCTCCCGGAGCTGGCAGTCAGGCACAGCTCCTCACGTTCATCCCAGCTGATCCCACGAACCTCTCCTGATGATATTTCCATTTCTTTTCCTTGTGCACCCAGGCTCTGTGAGCTGGCACACAGGCACTGGGAGCCTTGAACACTAAATCTGGATTCTCGGGAGGGTTTGAATTTAGTCTTTAGCGAAAGCCTATTTCTGCTTCTTTCACCCCCAAATTCAGCCTCGAAATAGCTTCTGCCTGATTTCCATTTGCTTTCCCCAGGATTCCAGGAGCACTTACAAACTCTATTCTAATTGTGTGTCAGCTTTCATTTCCCTTCCTGCCTCTTCCCTGAGGATGCTGCAGCAGCACTTGTGGCTGCTGCCTGTTTGGGGAGATAACAGTGTCCTTCCCCTGGTGTTTAACTCGGGCTCTGAGGGCAGGCATCTCGTGCCAGAGCAGGGGCATCTCAATTCCCTCTCCTGACAAAGGGCTCTGCTCAGCTGAAATCCCAATTTCCCCCTTCACCAGTGTTTTGCCCAGACCTCTCATTGCTGGAGATTATTCACAGCCCAAAATGCTCACTAACAACATTGAACTTCTGGTAGATGCTGCACTCAGTAAAATCAGAATTGTGTCATTTTAGCCCTTAACTCAGAGCTGAAAGGTTTGGAATACTGACACCTGAAAGTCAGGTGTCCTAAAAGTGTCCAGACTTACTGTTTCCTCATGGGAAGCATTAGGTATCATAGAACCACAGAATTGTAAAATGCTCTGGGTTGGAAAGAGTTAAAGTTCATGGGCAGGGACACCTTCCACGAGCCCAGGTTGCTCCAAGCTCCGTCCAGCCTGGCCTTGGACACTTCCAGGGATCCAGGGACAGCCACAGCTGCTCTGGGCAACCAGGGCTTCCCCACCCTCACAGCCAAGAATAGATGAAAACCAAGCTTCTCCTAAAATCTTGTGATTACCTGGGGGAAAAGGCACCCTGATCCCCCATGTGATGTTTGTGCTTGTGTTTGAGAGCAGCTGAGGGAGCTGGGAAAGGGGCTCAGCCTACAGAAAAGGAGGCTCGGGAGGGACCTTCTGGCTCCACACAATTCCCTGACAGGAGGGGTTTTTCCCCCTTAAAGACATGTATTACCAAAAGGAACCTGCAGCTAGTATAAAAATGTTATGCTTTATAATTTCTATTGGCCTGAGCTTTGAAGAATTGCTGAGCTACTCCCCATGAATAAAAAACAAATGAATTATTGAGAGAGGTGAATCTTCCTGGTATTGGTGGAGAAGGGTCACCTGCATACAGATTTTTCCTACATGATGGATGAGATCATGCATTTTCTTTCACAAAAAGATCTTATTCCTCTTGGGATTCTGCTGCTTGTGGGGACAAATCTTGACCATATTACTTCACATGAAACCAAATAAATAAATGCATATATAAAGGGTATGAAATGTGCTGGTGGTGTCTGAGCAGAGGTGGAGGCAAACCCATCCTGGCACTGCAGCTCCCATGGTGGCACAGGGAACTCTGCTTCTGGAAACTCCTTCTTCTGCACAGACCAAACCTTCCCAGAGCATCTGAAGATTACCAACAGAGTGACAAAACTGACACTAGCCCAGCTGACAGCAGGACAGACCTTGGGCAGTCAGTGCTGGACGTGGTGTTCAGGCCAACTGGTACAAAAACAAGATTCTGCCCCTAGCACGTGGCCTTGGTGACTGCCAAACATTAACACTTCTTATCAGGAGGTGCCAGAGGCCGAGCGTGGGTACAACACACATATTTGGGAGGAGGATGTCAAAGAATGGTGCTAGTTTTATTGTTGCCTGATAAAACTGTCCTGAAGAGACGTTACACTGACCGAGGCTTTGGGAGATCCCAGCTAAGTTGTATTGTGTGCGTTTTTCTGGATCACACGCATGGGAAGAGACCCTTTCCCCCCTCACTCATCCCTTCCCCACTCAGCCCTCTTCCCCTCATTTGCTCCTCTTCTTCTCTCCCTTCCCCTTTTTCCCTCCTTCCCTTTACTCCCCCTCACTCTTATACCTCCTCACTCACACCCCTTCTGCCATCACTTACCCCTTTCCCTCTCACTCCTCTTTCCCCATTCACCTTTTTACCCTTTTAAACCTTTCCCTGCCACTCATTGATCCCCACTCCTCTCATTCATCCCTTTTCCTCCTCACTCACCTCCTTCCCACCATCCCTCCTTCATTTTCCCCTCATTCATACCCTTTTTCCGCCTCTCACCCCTTTCCCTTCACTAACCCCCCTTCCCCCCTCACCTGCTCCATTTCCCTCTAATTCCCTCTTCCCTCCCTCACCTATTCCAGTCGCCTCTTAACTTCCCTTTCACCCTCACTCACCCCTTTTCCCCTCATTTGCCCCTTTCGCCCTCACTTACCCCTTTCCCTCACTCCCTTTTCCTCATTCACCTTCTTCCCTTTTTAAACCTTTTCCCGCCGCTACCCCCTTTTCCCCTCACTGATCCCCATTTCCCTCATTCATCCCTTTTCCCCCTCACTCACCTCCTTCCCATCATCACTCCCCGCTCTCCCCCTCATTCATCCCCTTTTTCCCCCTTTCTCACCGCCATTCCACCTCCCTTCCTTTACCCCCGCTCACCCCTTTTCCCCTCACTCACCCCTTTCCCGTCTCCCCCTCACGCGGGCTGACCGCGGTCCCTCCCCCGGCCGCCCCCCGCCTGTGGCGGCCCCGCGCAGGCGCAGCGCCCCCATCCCCCGTTCCCCACACAGGGGCGGGGGCGGCGCCTCCCGCCGTTCGCGGGCCGGGCTGAGCCGCCGGAGAAAGGCGGCACCGGCACCGACCGGTCCGACCGACCGCCATCCGCCTGTCCGGCCGTATTTCCGTCCATCCAGGTACCGTCCGAGGGGGGGGATGCCCGCCGCGCTCGGCTCTGCCGCGCTCGGTGCGGACCGGCCGCGCCCGTGCCCCCCGCGGGGGTCGCGTCCGCCGGTGCCGCACAGCACGCAGCCCCATCACGGCCATCAGAGCCCGCTCAGAGCCCTCCGCAGACCCTCACCCCCCCGGCTCTCGGAGCTGCTCAGAGCCCCCCGAGCCCCCCGGCCATCACAGCCCCCCGGCCTCTCAGAGCCCTCTCACAGCGCTCATGGCCATCACAGCCCGCGCAGCCCCGTCACGGCTTCCCCTGTAGCTCTCACAGCCCCGTGGTCATCACTGCCCCCAGAACCCCCCACGCAGCCCCATGGCCACCAGACCGCCCTCCCCCTCGGTTCTCAGAGCCTCCCCACAGCCTGCACCCCCCATAAGCCCCATGGCCATCATTGCCCCTAAGACCTCCCCAAGCCCATCGCAGCCCCTTCACGGTCCCTCTCCCACCCTCACAGCCCTCCAGCCCTGAGAGCCTTCACAGCCCCTCCGGCTCTCCAAGCCCCCGTGGCCCCGGCAGCCCCGGGGTGAGGGGACCGTTACCCTCCGTGAGACACCCGGATGTCTGCTCGGCAAACTCCGAATTATTGTCTCCGACCCGCTCACGGCTGCCGCCTTTTTGCCTTCTTCTAAACGTGTTTTATTTCTTCCCCCCGCCCGTTACACAATGAAATTAACTTTCGCAGGTTTGTATCTCTTCCCCCGCATGTCTTTGCCGGTTTTTTTTTTTTTTTTTTTGGTAGTTTTTAGACTTAGTGGTTGTGGGGAAAGACTGAATGCTTTTCAGCCGCTCTTCCCCCTCAACGTGTGTTTTTTCCTCACGTGAGGTTTTTTCCCAGCTCCTCACCCTTGGAAGGGAACCGATTTTTTTTGATTTTTTTTTTTTAAATTTCCCTGTTTTGCTTGGACAGTGGAACTCCTGGAACTCCCCAGTGGTACGTCCTCAGAGTTCCTGAGCTTTGGGATATCTCTGGAAATACCACTCTTCCCTCCCTCGGAGATCTCTTTGGAAATCACACCGTGCCGTTACCCGAGAGGATCGTGTGGGTTTGTAGGAGTGGGAATCATTGCCAGGAGCTTTCTGAAGCTGGCACATAGGTGGGAATGGGATTGCTTGGTAACTCCATTTCCCTTCCCCACGGCAAAATGCCTTCAGCAGTGCTGCTTACAGGCATGGAGTTGGAATATGGGTGGAAAGTGTGCTCTGTTCACTCACAGCTCTTCCTAAGGACTGTTTGTATTTTTAATAACTCAACTGGAAGTTGAAAATTTACACCTTGCATATAGAGGACCAAAATAATAATAATAAAAAAACAAGTTTAAAAAAACCCAACAAAACAAAATGTATTTTTAAAGAAATTTACCCAGCTATTGCTGTTACAAGTGCCTAAATAATGGAGAGATGCTGAGGTACCTATGGGAGTGTCTGTTTGTAACCTTGCTTTGTGTGACACTGAGTTTTTGTGGTTTCCTTTGCCTGCTGGCACTTAAAAACAGATGACATTTTCAGGCAGCAAAGGGAGGGGGAAGAGCATGCACAGCCACAAAATGTCAGGGTTTGATTGCAGTTGTAACAAGTGCATCAATTTTTAAACTTTGAATTGGCTGTGTTGACTCACTCCCTCTTCTCTCAGTCTGTTTTCCCTCCTTCTGCAAAACAGGGGATTTCTGACTTCTAACCCGTTTTACTGCTCCATGGACCGTTAATTAAGGGATTTTCAGTATTAGGGGTTTTCAGTCTGAAGAGTCAGTTTAGAAATGAATGTGTCCAATGAAACTGAAAACTCATGTAAATCTAGTTGAGGGAAAAAGCAGTGTTTGCTCATGTCGTAAAACTATTGTGGAATGTTCTGTATGGTTTTTTGATTTAGTGGAATATGTAATCTTAAGTTGGGTTTGGTGGGGTGTTTTTTGCTGTTTGCATGCCTCTCTTTTCAGTTGTAACAGGAAAATACATTTCCACAGTAACTGCACTTCCTGTTGTTACTTTGCTATAAGGTGATACAGAAAATTTTCCAAGTTTTTTGTGCTTTTCCAGGATAAACCTGGTAATGAACAAAGGATGTTTTCACCATTTTCTTGACACTGTTGTTGTCTGACGTCAGCACCTTGTTAATGATGTTTCCTGACTTTGCTCCATCAGTGCTTTTCTCAAGTATTTTGTTGGTAAACAGATGGAAACTAAACTATTGTGGGGGATTAAATCAGCTTCCTTTTACTAAACTCATTGATAGCAGAACAGGTGCACATCCTCGCAGTTCAAAAAGTGGAATTTGTGGGCTTTGCAATGTTCAACCCTAACTTCAGTCATTCTTCTTGGATTTGAATGAAATTCAGACACCTTCCGCCCCGGTGTAATTAGCTGATGCTTATAAAAGCCAGGATTTTCCATGTCTAATTCCACATGCCTAAAAATCTCACGGATCTTCGCTGTGTTTCCCACGCCTTGCAGGGGGAGCGGGTGTCCTGGAGGATGGTGGTGCCTGGGAATGCCCCGCTGATCCAGCAGGACCCCGCGCTGGAGCCGGCCCTGGGCAGGGACGCCCCGGAGCACTCGGCCATGGGCCCGGGCACGGAGCCCCCCGAGGACGTGGGCCCCGAGGTGCGCAAGCTGCGGGAGCTGGTCAGGAGGCTGGAGCTGGACAATCAGCACGCCAGGAGCAGGAGCAGCAGGACCCTGCTGGGGACAAACGTGCCAGGGGACATCTGTGCCGGCGTGGATAACCACGAGCCCGGCCTCAACGGGATGGAAATCAACAACAGCATCAACGCCATCACCGAGCAGCAGGAATTGCAGCTGATGGCGGATCTGCACAGCCAGCTGAGCAAAATGAGGCAGGAGGAAGGAGAGAACAACTTCAAAAGAGCCCTGGATGCCCCAGTGCAGTACAGCTGCAACCGTGCCCTGGAGGAGGTGTCTCCCAATGGGGAGCAGAGCCACAGCAATGGCCGGTGTCCCTCGCCTGTGGATACAAGTGACAGCTCCGAGCTCCTGGGCAGCCTGCTCATGGCAGGGATCCGCGCCCCGGCTGGAATCCATGAACAGAATCCCCGTGAAAAGGGTGCAGAGCTAGAGGGGCTTCCCAGCCACGCGGATCTGGATGAAGTCAAAGTGTTAGAACTGGAAAATTGCCCCGAAGAGGAGGATTGCTGGTAGGTATCCCCAGGCCTGCGGGAGAGAGACGTGCTGTGGTTAGGTGTGCAATTCCTTTAAAGCTATAAACTGATTTCTGTACAGGACTTGGATTTTTAGCAGCAAGAATCCAGTTCTCATTAGTGACTGTTCTTTTTAAGTCCATTGTGCCAGACAGTTACTTTTTAAAAGTCAAGTTTACCTGTAAGTGCTCTTTTCCCCCCTTTCTTCCAGCCACTGCTGCAGCTTCCTTTCCCTCTAAGTTCAGTTATATATAGCACATGCAGATGAATGAATAATGGAGCTTTTAAACCTTGTACACAACTGTCAAATACCATATTTAAATTAGAATTTTGTCAGTAAGAGTCCCTAGACCATCTGGAATTTGTGGCTTTTCCTAGGACCTGAGGAGACAAACCATTCCCAGCTCCCCAAGGCTGTTTCTTTCCAGTTAAGCACCTCTTTTGTTCAGAGACATGAACTGAACCAGATCAATGATGTAATCCTTAACTGACCCGACTCTCTGGGACTTCCCCTCCACCACCAGCCTTGTTTAGAACTTGTTTTATAAATCAGCAGATTAACAACCATTGGAAGGGCAAGGGAAATGTAAGGTTTGAGGCTGATTCCAGCTCCTGCAATAACTGGGAATTGAGATTTTACCTGGAGTTGTTAATTTGTAAGACTTGGGAGGAAAAGCCTCAGGGCTCTGCAAATTGGGTTTCAAATTTGTGTAGCCAGATTAATCTGGCAGCAAGGACAGGGCTGCTGAACACAAACCAAACCTTCAGCTCCAAATATTCATTAGCTGTTAGAAGGGAAGGTAAAGTTTTTGTTAATGGAGTGGAGCTCAATGAGGTCATGGCATCAGCTCCAGCCTGAATTTGAGGTTATATTTAAAACATGATTTTTTTTTTTTTCTGTGCAAATGTACTTTTAAAACCCAAATACTGTCCTAATTTGATCACTGGAACTCTTCAATATACCTAAACAGCATTTTGGGCAGATTTCTTATAAATAAATAAGGGAATATATTTAACAAGTTGGATGTGGAAGACTGGCTTTATTATTTCCATGGTAATGGAAGCAGCCAGGTTTATATTCACATTTATAGAGCCTGTGACAGGGCAGAGTCTTCAGACTGAGATGAGATTTACCCAGGCAGGGGATGCTGCCTAGTGAAATCAGGATTCTGTGCCCCGTTCTGTTCTTTGACCTTTCCTTCAGTTGGGGGCTGGTAACGCCCTTCTCTCCCAGGCACCCCTCACTCTGCACCTTGCAGCATCCTTGTTGGTTTGTGTCCTCTGGTTTCTTGCCAGATTTGGTTGGAACAGAGTAACCTGTGACAAAGAGGCCCCTGAGGAGCTGGATAAGGGTGGTGATCCAGAGCACTTGTGCCAGTGCTGTTTCCATAAATTATCTTTGATTGTGCTGCATCACTTCCATCTGTTCCCTTTTCCTTTTGTGAAACAAACCTGCTGGAACAGGAAGCTGCTTTTAGTGGTGGCTTCTTGTTCTGGAGCTTGTTCCGAAAGTAGGGAATGAATCCTGTGTACAATCAATAGTGCCTGTGCTTATTGCCAAATATCCCAAGCTGTCTCCATAAACACATCCCACATGCAGCCCCTGCAGGTGTTTGTGCTTTCCCACAGCAAGAACCAGAAACTGCTTGGAGAGGAGGGAGGGTTTTCTTAAAACAAACAAAAACCCCAACAAACGCCCCTTAATTCTCTGTGAATTTAGGATCAGCTCTAGCATGGTGGCTTTGCTGATGGGGGGAGTTTAGTGCTGCCTGGATTGAGCAAACCCAAAGGGAACAGCTGAGTATGTTGTGTATTTGCAATCCTTTTAAAAATATTGTACATCCTTCCTCCCTGGAAGAAGGATGGAGTGGTCAGAGGGTTTCTTGCTGTTCTCTGCAGGTGGAGACTCAATCCCAGCTCTGTTTTGAAATTATTCTCTTTATTCAGCTGGAACTTGGAGAAGTTTCTGTGCAGCTCCCCTGGTTCAGCAGCTCTAGGGTTGTGTTTTGGAGCTGTGTTTGCAGTGGCTGAGCTGTGTGAAACCCGAGGCAGTGCCCACTCCCAGCTGCTGTAACTCTGCCCTGGGCTGCGTGGCCTCTGCCTGCTCCCTCAGCTCCCTTTCTCAAATAGCTGCTCAAAATTGTAAATATCCTGGAGACCAATCCCATGGAGCTGGGCTCTGGCACTGAGGAGCTCAGTGATACTCACCTTGGACTCCAGCACGAGGGCAGCTCCTGAGCTGTTTTGGGAAGGCTTTTATCCAAATTCCCTCTTACCCAGGGAACAAACCACATCTGCTGCTGATAGCATTACACTGGTTGTGTTCCCCAGTGTTTGTCATTCTGGGGTTTTTCCATGGGGTGAGGAGAAGAAGGAATCTCTGGCACTCAGGTGAATCCCTGAGTTGCTCTCATTTCCAAAACTCTCTCTCGACTGAAACTGGGTCATGCTGTCTTCACCTCAGTGTTGTGTTGTCTCCTTGCCTGAATCCGTGCTCAGCACAGCAAGTGGGGTGGCCTTGAATTGGTGTTTGTAGGCAGCAGGAGCATGGATTGCTCTCAGGAATAACGGTGTAGCAGTTTTCTGGTAATGTGATTTTTCAGCCTTAGCTGTGTCCAGCAACCTTCTGTATTCATGATTAAGATTTTTAATTCAATGTACAGGAGGAAATCATTGCTGCTTGTACCATCAGAGATAGGGAGAGAAATTCTGGAGAAGTTCCACCAAGTGAGGGTATGATGCTGCACAAACTGCCAGTGCAGGCACCTTGTGCCTCTGGCTTGGGGGAGAACTTTACTTACAGACTGTCTCTGTGTAATCCATTTATACCCTTCACAGGCTGTATTGTCGTTTCCCTGTGATCTCTCCTTGTGACAGGGTGCTGCTGACAAGATCTACGTGACTTAGAAACAGCAATTTGCAAGGTCTTGCTTTCTCAGTCATTTTATGAGGTGTTTTTACCCCTGTTGCATTAAATAATGCACAAGTCACTTCTCCAAACCTTTTCTGACTGAGTGGTTTGAGGAGAGCCTTACCTGTTTGTGCTGGCTGCAGGATGCCACGGGCTGGGGTAAGCTCTGCCCTGCTGTGACAATCCCTGGGAGCCCCAGTGCAGCCCCGAGGGAGTGTCACCAGCACCCTGCCATGGCAGGGCTGAAAGGCAGAACCTGCCTGCTGCTGACACGGCCTGGGAGGGGAAATTGCCTCTGATGGTGGAGCCTGTGAGTGGCTGAGGCCTTGGGAAGTGCTCCAGGCGTGGCTCCTGTTCCTGACATTTCTGTAAAATGAGGGGTGGCCAGGGAAATTGCTCATGGTCAGTGCCAGAGAGGTGGGGAGCAGCCTGGTCCTGCTGCTGCACACAGCACCACTCTGGAGCTGGACTCCAGGTGTGGGGATAACTGTGTGGGCTGTTGGCTGGGTCAGGAGATTAAATTAATGTGAGCTTTAGAGCTGCTCTGACTTGGGGACTGATTTTTGGTGTTTTGTTCAGCAGGATTAGTCCCTAAATAGACATGAGAAAGTGTCTTTGCAATGTCATTTTTTTCCTCTCTTTGCAATTTCTTAGGAATAAAGCTCTGACCTCTCCTTGGGCTCACAGCAAAATGTTTTTGTGTGGAGTGCTCTCCACAGGATTTTTCCCATTTTTTTCCTTTTATGTTTCTGTCATTTCAGAACCTGGATAATACTGTTTCACTGTGGCTTTCTACCCCAGTCTTGTCTGTGTTAGTATTTCTGTTCAGCAGGAGTGTTTAGATTTGAGATTAGCATAGAATAACCAGAGTACTAAATCTGAAAATCAACTCTCTGAAGTCTGATATGGAAAGGAAAATGAATGTATTACCTGTTTGAAATCCATGCTTTGGAGAGGAATTCAGCTGTCTCTTAGCACTTGAAGGAGGTGTATCTCATAAACCTGAATTGTTCTAAACACTTGCAGCTACTTGAGGTCTCCTTCTCCTTGCTCTGTTGTATATAACTCAAAAGGTCTGAAAAGTGCAGTGTTTGCCATTTTTGGAGCTGCTGCAGACACTGGTGCCAAGTGCTTTGGAAGATGGATAATAACCCAAGCTGTGTCTTCAGAAATGGGCTTTGCTTTATGCTCAGTTTAATTTCGTAATGCACTGGTTCTAGAGCCCTCAGCAGCCTCAGTTCTGCTCTTATGATTTATAGATTTCTGCTGCAAATACTCTGCATGAGCAGGTTCTAAAATTCTCAGGCTTGCAGTCTTAGAACTGCTCTGATCTGTTACTCAGTTATGAGGATGCCTTTTCTCAGAGCATTGTGCAAATTGAGAAAGTTGTTGTGTTTCCTGCATTCTTGGGTGGTTTTTTTTTAAAGCAGGAATTTCAAAATCCAACAATAGTGGCCATTAACTCCTGTGAATCCTTCTGTAACATTGATTCCATCAGGGAAATAGTACCTCTGAAATATTCCTTGGTTTTAGTGCACTGGATTATGTCAGAATAAAGTGCAGAGTATCTCAAATTTATTTGTGAATGGCTACAGCTTAATGGAAGGAGAATCCTTGTGGCACTGGGTCCTTAGCAGAAATGTTTGTCACAAAATGCTGTTTTACAGGGTAAACACAAACATTAGTAAGCAGAAACTAAAGATACTTTATTATTGAAGGGTTTCCTCTCAGAAGCTGAAGAAAATCTCATTTGTTTTTAATAATTCATTCAACAAACCCCCAATACATCAAACTGGGAATATTTGCCCAAATGTTTACTTTGTGCATTTTGTATGAGGCCTTGTAAGTATCTAAATAACCGATTTTAATTTGCCATTTGACAAAAGAAAACATTCAGAGACATTTAGAGAGAACACCCAAACTGCTGAGCTGGAGGAACAAACTGCAGGGTAAGGCTTGTTCCTGAGCAGGGCTTTGTTCAGCTCTGCCTGACTCTGGGGTGGCTCCTGCTTTTCCAGTGCTTCTGGGATTCAGTTAACCTGGAAAATCAAGCAGCCTCGGAGGCTGAAAGTACCAAAAAGAAAAATTCTGTGTGTTTTTAAACAAAGCCAAGAGTTTTTAACTTTTCACACACCCCTTTTTCTGAGATAAGGCTGTTTTAGCTCCCTGGATGTGAGGCTGGGTTAGGTCAGCCTCTGGTGGGTTCCACTGGTCACTGGACTTTCCCAAGCCTAGGAAAAGGTGACTTCTGGCTCTTAGGATGTCCAGAGAAATATTCACAGTCACATATTTGAGGAGCTGCTGTTTCAGGAGCTGTGCCAGCACCTTTGGAGAAGTCAGGGTGCTGAGCCCTTCCCAAAGCTCCTTCAGAAGGAAAATGGCAACCCTGGTGCTGTGAAATCAAACCAGAATTCCTTTTGTTTTTTTAGTAAGTTGCCTGTCAGTGCTCTAAAGAATTGAGCTGCATTCACTTAATTGGCTTTGGGGAAATTATGAGAGTTTCTTTTGCCAATGGACTTATCAGCAGAAAAAAATCAGAGTCCTCTGGCAGAGTCCACAGCTCTGCTCCATGTGAGAATGGCTCTGGGAAGCAAACAGGGGTTGCCATCCTCAGCTGGGATGGTCCTGGGTGGAAAGAGGGTGAGGAGCATGGAAAGAGCTGGGCAGAACAACTGCTGGAGCAGGGCAGGATTCTCTCCCTTAACCTGGAATATGTGCAGAGCAGCCTGACCTGCCTTGAGGAGGCTGTTGGCCTCTTTTTTGTGTGATGGTTTTACTGCTCCTTTTGTGGTCTGAACTGCACAATAAATCCAGGGAGAGGGAGCATTTTGTCATTTTGTTTCCTGGGTTTGATTGGATTTGAGTGCTTGTAATGCTCATTTATCCATGCAGAAACGCAGCAAGATTTGCTGGGAGGTCTGCCCTGAGAGGTACCTTTGGAGAGTCAGGAATATTTGCATTCATTCCTCAGCGTTTATTTTGTCAATAACAAATTAGCCTTCAGATTTTTTTTATTTGCATGTGGATTTGTGTGGGGAAAAGCTTCTGTGTGAGTTGTGACTTAAGGGGTGGAGTTTGCTCCCTGGAAGAGATGGTTCTGGCCAGAGGCAGGGTTGGGAAGTCAGGTAGTGGTGTGTCAGGAGGCAGAAAATAGGGAATGATTTCCTTCTCCAGGTAACAAATGGTATTTTGAGAGCTGCTGCATGCAGAGGTGCTCCATCTCATTGCCCCCAAGTCTGGGAGTGTTGCTTTCTGCATTCCATGTTATCCCTGCCTGGAGCCAGGGCAGTAGGTCAGGCAGACCTGTACAAATTTTAAATATCCCAGCTGTTTGTGTTCTGTCTTGGCCAGGTGTTGGTGTAACAGCCAGGACACCTGGGAGCTGAGAGTCCCACAGTGTTTCTATGTATTTTAAACCTTGGTTTTCAGGATAGTGACTGACATTCCTGCTGATTTACATCAGTTTTGTTGTGGAAATCAGTATTTTATGGGTTCTGAGAGAAGGAGTAACTGGAGCAGAAAGGCTCCTTGCTGCAGGAGTGGCAAAAGTTGGGAGAGAGAGGAGAAGGCAACCGAAGCACAGGCAGACATCCCTTGAAATCTTAACTCCCTCCTCACGGTCACTTAGTGCTTAAATACTGGATTTTGGCCTGATGAGGGTGAAATCCTCTGGATACATCAGTGAGGCCAGCTTTGGGAACACCATAAATGCTCAGGTGTGGCTGTAGGTGGTCTGCTGGTGGCCAGGAGAGTTCTTTGTCACCTGGGAGCAGTTCCTGAGGTGAAGGAGCACCAGGAGAGGAAGGTGCTGGTGGGAAAGCAGCAGCTGTGTGATTGCTGAGTGCATGGAGGAGCTCCTGGCTGGCCCAGGAGCTCCTGGAGCTGCTGCTGGGGATTTTCTGGAGCAGAGGGAGCAGCTGAAGGCTGTGCCAGCAGCTCATCAGAGCCTCAGGAGAGGGGGAACCTGAGAGCCAAACCTGATGTCCACAAATCACAGAATCCCAGAAGGATTCGGGTTGACAGGGACCTTAAAGACCATCAGGATCCAGGTCGAGGTCTCACTGCCTTCTGCAGCAGAGTGTTCTCCAAGTGGTGTGCAAGAATTAAAAACAGTTTCACTTTTTCATGTACCAAGGACTGATTTTTCTTTCCCCTTACAAGTTTTGAGTGTGTTGCTAAACAGCAAAATCATTCAAAAATAGGGAACTGCTTTTTGCTTTTAAAAAATACAAATGTGGGATGTGTAAATACAATACTTGAGTTGCTTTTATAGCAAAGGCTCTTCCAGCTTTGGCCTTTCTTCAGAGGAATGTTCTGCTTTGGAAATCCGGTGAAGATGCTGCTTTACACCCAATCCCTTGCAAATAATCCAGGAGTTTAAGATGATTAAATCTGTCTATCCATAAGGCTAATCCTGGGTGTCCATGCAAAGCAATGGAGGTGTCAGAGATGTGGCAGGCACTTAGGCTGGAGGAGAATTTATCTGATATTACAGGGAAGACAAGGCACAGCCATGCGTCCTGCCTCTCTGGGAATGCCTGAATCCTCCAGTGAAGGGGTTTATCCCTGGAATCTCAGAATGCACCTTGGGGTGTCTCAGAGCTGCTGTGAGGACACAGCTGTGCCTGCAGTGCTGAACAGGTGGAACATCCAGAGGGTTTTAAACAAAAACTACAACTCCTGGAAGGAGATCACCCTACAGCTGGAGCTAGGAGCACCTCACACCCTCACTCTCTGAGGGTAGGGTTTTTTGGAAGACGGGAGTGGAGGGACAGACAGGTGAGTATTCCAACAACTTTGTTGCCAGCAGTGTTGCACAGCTCAGGCTGGCACCTTGCCTTGCACAGCCTGTGGGTTTCTCTGTGAAGCCACTGAATTTTCCTGTTGTGGCAGAAAATTTTACTTCTTAGTCATAACATGCAATTTAAACTTGAATTTTTTAATTTGGTATCTGTTGGTTCCTGATGGCTACACTCTAGCAAATGCCACTTTGGTAGCTGCATGCTTTGAATTAACCGGCATTTCTTCCTGTCTCCTTTGAATCCTTGCAAAGGCTCTATGTGTCTCCAAGGAAATCTGTGGATGAGAAGACAGCCTCTCCTCTGAAATGGTGCCGGCAGGTGCTGGACAATCCCAGCCCCGAGATCGAGGCTGCCTGCAGGACCCTCATCAACAGGCTGGACCAAGGTAGGGCAGCTGCAGCCTCTGCAGGGGGGCCCTTGCAGATCTCAGGCTAAGCAGGAAAATCGAGCTCAGTGTTGTCAGGCTCTTGAATTTTTAAGTTTTGTTAATATTTAAACATTTTTAAATGTAAGAAATGTGTAGAGGGAAAAATATTCTGCTGGGGAAGTAGGGAGAGAACCATGGGAAACTGTTCTTGCAGCTTTCTTCTGGAGAAGAACTCCTGGTGCTGAGTGTTCCTAGTGGTGATTATTCCTCCTCTGGATGTCCTACTGGATCTTCCAGCTGCTCTTACCTGGCTGAAAATGTAGTCTACTGCTCAAAGCTTCCCACAGTGAAATATTAAATTTGAAATGGTGTCACTTGGAAACCAGGTTTTCCCTCCAGTTTATCATCCCCTAAAAGCACTTCCTGTTGGCTCTGGGCTGTGTTAATCCTGAGAGGAAATCCCTGATTTCATCTGCCTGTAGTAAAAACCTGGAATGTTTTGTGCAGTGGGGACATCTCTGATCACAGGCAGCGTTCTGAGGCCTGGCTTTGGGGCTTGGCTTTTCCATCTGGGCTTTCAGTGGTGGGAGAGCTCTCAGAACAGATGCAGTTGACAGGACAAAAATGAGTTTATTCTGCTCCTGCCTCTGTCCTGCATCACCTGCAGTGCACCTGGTGCATGTCCTGCCTGTGTCAGTTCAGATGGCCCCCAGTTTGTGTAGGATGGGCTGGACACTGAGGGGTTGGAAAGGAATCAGTAATTTTTTTTTTACCTTCTCTAGATTCCCTCTCATCCAGCTCTCCTAGTCAGGACTTGCTGCAGCTGCAGATTTATTGCAGAGGTGTGCTGCAGTCTCCTCTGTCCAGCTGGACTCGGGAACCTCCAGACACAAAAGCTGTGTTTGAAAAAGCACTTCAGAGAGGATCAGTGTTTGGAAGCTCAGGGATATCCCTGAGCTGCTGGAATCCAACCCCAGCTGGGTCCCCACGTTGGTGTCTGAGAGTTTGTGGTGCCTGTGTTTGTCTCCATGGGAATGCAAGAATTCTGATTTCAGTTGAACCAGCAATTTGAGCCCTGTGGTTTGGAGTCTGAGGTCACTGCTTTGGGGGGTGGTCTGGGATTTTTCAGTTTTCATTCTAGCAGTGCTTGGCACTGCTTGAGATCCCAGGCTTCTCTTGAGTTTAACCTTGGCATTCCTGATTGGAGATAATTGAATAGACCTTGAGAACCAACTTCATTTGCTTTCATAAATCATGTGTGCTTAGAAATTTGAATGAAATCTGTTTTCTCTCTGACATGTATCAGGCTTCCGCTGTACTTAGTCTGACCTGGTAATATTTGTGGGAGAAATAAAAAAAAGAAAACTTAATATGGTGAATCTTTATGATTTTCTTAGCTGATACTCTTACAGTAGGGAGAACTGAGTTGTGTGGGCAGTTGAGCAGTCCCTTGGGTATCTCCAGATCAGGGTGTGAGTAATTTCCTCAGTGTTGTAGCCGTTCATTTCCACCTCCAGTACGGATGGGGTCACTTGGTTTTGCCTCCTGCCTTACTTTGGTTCACTTATGAGCATGTGAGTGTGTGTGAGCTGAAGGAATTTAATTCAAAGAGTTGGTTTTGTATTGGATTGGCATCATTTCTGTGGTTTAATACTGTCTTGGTTCCATCATAAAAATTCAGAAAAACACACATGTAACAAAGTTCAGTGAGTTCTCTAATGAAGGGTTGTACAAGTGGCAGGTATTGATGGAAACAGCCATCTGGGAAGCCCAGTATTGGAAGTTTGTGAAATGTATGGCTTCTTTAAAGCCAAGCTTGTCAGGAGTTACTCTTGAAATTCTTCAGAAGGGACAAAACCAGTTAAAGGACATGAGATGGGGACTGGGCACTGCTGTGCTCCCTGCAGCATGGCACTGGTACCACCAAGTACCTCTGCTGCATCATTTAATCCTGTTTGATACCTCTGTATCTTGTTCTTGATCTTGCTCTCTGTTTCCAAAATAATTTGCTAACCTTTGTGGCTTTTTTGTATTTTTCCTTCTAGCCAGTAGATGGAAAAACCTGTATTGCAGCCCCCTGGCATCTCCCAGCGCACATAACCTGAATTCCGAGGCAGGCTCCTGTAGCAATGCACTAAACTCTCCTGGGCACCTCAAATCGACTAACAAAGCACTACTAACCTGTGGCAGCTCAGGTATGGCATGGCACTGCAGCACTGGGCTCTTTAAAATGCAAGGAGGGTTAGGGATTGGCACAGGGAAAAGTTCTCATGGCCACTCATGGTGTTTTCCCCTTTTCATTTGCTCCCTTCCTCACCCAGGTTTCATTTGTGTGGGAGAAAACCTCCTTGCATTCTAAATGTCCTGTAGTTATTTCTTGGTTTGGGTTTCTTTACTTCCCTTTCCATATATATTTATAAGTTGTACTAATTTTAAGTGGCTTAAAATAGAAAACAGCTGTTGGGGCAAAAATATATTGCTCTTGAATAATGTTGTAGACTGTAGATGGGATCTTTATAAAGTTACGTGGATTCAGTTTTCTGGGGAAGGTTTCTCTTGGGAATATTGATTAATGCAGAGAACAGAAAGCTGCCAAATTCTCCAGGGTAAAGCCTTCAATTGCCAGAGTGGGCAACTAAGACAAAATATCAAAAGTTTTCCTTCAGCCTTGATTGTGTGTGGAGGAAGATTCCCTACCTCAGAGGCAGCTCAGCCACAGCTCTTGTTACAGCCTGATAATGAAGCTCCTCCAAAATGCTTTGGCCTGCAGGCTCCCTGTGCCTGAGGAGCCAGGAACACCCTTCCAGGAGCTCCATTTGTTATCCTTGGTGCAGTTCCTGCTGTTCCTAGCACAAAGGCCTTGCCTCCTGGCTCTGTTATCAAAGGACTCTTCTTTGTTTGTTTGTTTTGTGTGGAAATTGCTTAACCCTACTTTGCATGTTTCAAAACACAAAGCATGTTTAACAGTCTCTGACTCCAAACTTGGTGTTAATGAACTTTTTTCCCTTCTAAAAAAGAAAAAGGGTTGTCTGTTGTTGTTTTCACAGGTGCAGGTTTGGTTTTGAGGTCTGATTTTCTGCTATAAATAGAAATTAACACTTATCTCTGTTTTGCAAACACGAGGATTCACGTAGGACTGGGGATTTTTTGCCAGCTGAGCTCTGCAGGGAAACATCTCTAAGGCAATTTCTTGTTTTTCATAGGAGGTTGGGGGGCAGTCCAGGTGTCTGAGCACCTTTTCACCCAGAAACAGCTCCTGATGAGTAAAACCAAAGTGTCTTTGGCTTCTGGAAGGTTCACTGTGCAGATGTGCTGGGTGGAAGGGCAGGGCCAGGACAGGCTCTGTCCTTTCAGAGCGTGATGAGTTCACCTCAGGTGCCTCTTCCGTGTGCCTTGTGCAAGTGCTAACAGGAGCTTAAGGTTCCCTGTCAACCTGAGTGACTCAAATCTTAGTTTGTTTCCAAGAAAAAAGTTTTCCTACCCTTCAAATAGAAAATGTTTAACAGTGACTTCCCTTGAAAACAAAACCAACCCCTTTGACAAAACCCAGATATGGTTTCTGTTTGAAAACCATCATCAGCTCAGCTTTACTGATGGAAGAAGGAGCAGATTTTTCCCCTCCTTGGCTATTTTTAACTAGACCTGCAATTTGAAATGCAACAGCCAAACTAAACAAAGTTGGATTGGGAGTTCTGCCTTTTAGAAAGCTGGTCTCAAGGTCCAGCTGGCTTTTTAATCAGTATTGAAGGTGCTGTTAATTACAGCAGGAAACCTGTGGTTGTTCATTACACCACATCCTACAGGTGCAAGCCCTGTCCAGGATGGATTTATTTCAACTCGTACAGTCTTTTCTTGACACCAGGAGGAAAGAAACGGGATTTTATTGTGGAATATCTTGACTTGGAATGTGTATTTGTGCAGCATACACCCAGATGAACCTTTAAGGTACTGCCACACTTCTGTCCCTGTATTATTTAAGCATCCTGAAGTTTTCCTGCTGTGTTCTGAGAAGATTTGAAGGCAGGGCACCTCCTGAATACTCAACAGTGATGGTAAAATAAACCATTTCCCAGCAAAACTGAGCAGCCCTTTCAAACTGTGATCAAACCCAGACAGGCAGGAAAAAGCAGCAGGTTCCCAACATTATTTCTTCAACCAGCTTGGAAGAGAAGTAACTGCTAACATGGAAAGCACAGGTGTGAAGTTCAGGTGTAAAATGAATTTCTTACATTGGCACTGACCAAGCTGCCTCCTGCCAGTCAGCCTCACATTCCATGTTTGAAAAACACCTGAAAACTGCAGGTTAAAAACTGAGCGTTGGAATTTCTAAATTCTTATTTCTCACCGCTGCACCTGAAGGTCCCAGCTGCACTGCTGAGTGCTGGGATAGATCCCTGCTGCTGCTGCTGGGTTTGTGAGGGAGTGTCTGACTGGGTTTGTGTGCTCTCCCCCAGGGTACCTGAGCATGCACTCGGCCCTGAGCTCCCAGTCCTCGGTGGACAGCGAGCTGAGCACCTCGGACGACTCCATCTCCATGGGCTACAAACTGCAGGACCTCACTGATGTCCAGGTCATGGCACGGCTGCAGGAGGAGAGTAAGTTCTGCTGCTTTGTGTGTGTTTGATTGATTCTTTTGGAGGGGTTGGGCTTTTGGAGGGAGTTTGGTTTGGTTTGGTTGGATTTTTTTTTTTAAGTTGCTTATATACTGTCAGGCAGGAAAACTTCAATAAAGGCATTGGCTGGTGAGGAGCTGTAAATAATCCAGGTGCCACCCAGGCAGGTGCATTTCCATGGGAGGCAGACTTTAAATCTTTGTTTCCACCTTGAAATGCTGGTGGGTGCAGAATGAATTTAACTAAAAGATTTAACCTGTAAATTTGACTCCCATACCGGTAAATTAGACTCCTATACCCACCTTAACCTGCTGGAGCTTGAAGGCAATGTCCACAGTCTCAGGTGGGATGGGGAGCACTGCAGGTCCCCCGGTGTTAATTGTGCTGTAAATAACCAGTGCTGTAATTAAGCAGCGCTGCTGCAGGTGGTGCTGCTCCAGCTGATGGATTCCAGGGAGGACGGGTGTTAACCTGACTCTCCTTCCATTGTGAAACAAATCACTACCAAAGCATCGCTTTGGAATTTGGGATGTGTTGGATTGGCGCTGCCCGTGTCCCCCGTGTCCCCCGTGTCCCCAGGCCTGCGGCAGGACTGCGCCTCCAGCTCCGCCTCCGTGTCCCGGCGCAGCTCCAGCGCCTCCCTGCACTCGCTGCGCCGCGGCACCTACAGCGACCAGGAATTCGACACCTACAGCCTGGAGGACGAGGACGACTGCGACTGCTCGCTGTCCTTGCGCAGCGCCCACCGCTACTCCCCGTCCCCGCTGAGCTCCCCGCGCTGCCAGTCGCCCTCCTCGGGCGCGGAGCTGGGCAGGGCCGCGGCGTCGCGGCTGCGCGCCCCGCGCAGGGCGGTGCAGAGCCCCATGCAGGAGCGCCTCAAGTACGCCAACAGCGAAGGTGAGGGGCGGGCTGGGCCAGGGGAGGGGCTTCTGACACACACCGACCCCCCTGCAGGGCTCCGGGGTGGGGGCACAGGGCCTGGAGTGCTGCCGGTGCTGGGGGTGAGCCAGCGTGTGCCCAGGGAGGAAGACCAAGGGACACGGGCAGGATCGAGAGTCGGGTGGCCGCAGGACCAGGGCAGGGATTGTCCCCTGTGCTGGGCACACCTCGAGTGCTGTGTCCAGTTTTGAGCCACTCACTACAAAAAGGACATTGAGGGGCTGGAGTGTGGCCAGAGAAGGGAATGGCGCTGGAGCACCAGGAGTAGCTGAGGGAGCTCCAGTTGTTCAGTCTGGAGAAGGGCAGGCTCAGAGGAGACCTTACTGCTCTCTACAACTTCTGACAGGAGGGTGCAGCCGGGTGGGGGTTGGTCTCTTCTGCCATGTCCTAAGTGAAAGGACCAGAAGAAATGCCTCAAGTTGCACCAGGTGAGATCCAGGTTAGGTGTTAGAAACAATTGTTTCCCTACAGAAGTGGTCAGGCCTTGGAATGAGTTGCCCAGGGAGGTGGTGGAGTCACCATCCCTGGATGTGGCACTTGGGGGTGTGGCCTAGGGACCCTCATGGTGGTGCTGGGATGATCTTGAAGGTCTCTTCTAAGCTCCGTACCCTGTGATTTCAAAATCGCTGCTGTCTACTGGAAGCTAAGAACTAGGGAGAGACTGCTCTGCTTTTAAGTGTATGTGTTTCTGCCGAGAGCCTTAGACCAGCAGCAGGGGGCTGAGGCTGTGTTTGCTTTCAGAGGAGCTGAGGCACAGCATGCCCAACCTGGCCCGCAGCAGCCTGCGCGCGCTGGAGGCCGTGCGCAGCAGCCGCAGCCTGGAGTCCGACCTGCAGGTGCCCAGCAGCCGCATCCCAAGGACTCAGCAGCGGTCAGCAGGTCAGTGCCACACCTCCCACACCTCTGTCCCCCTCCTGTCTGTGGCCAGCCCTCAGAGGCGCTCTCGTGTCCCCTGCAGGTCTGACTCCCAGCAAGCTCAGGTATTCCTCGGGGGCCGCGCAGTCCCCGCTCAGCGGGCGCCAGCCCGGCAAGGCGGCCTCGGGAGCCAACTCCCTGCTGCCCGGCAGGCAGGTGGGGAAGCCCTGCAGCTACACGGCTCCCGTCCCCCCGGTCCGCAAGCCACAGCTCCACACGAGCTCTCCCAGCAGCAGTTGCACTTCCAGAAGCACCACCATGGTCACTGTGGCCAAAGCCTCTGCCCTGAAAGCACGGCCGGCTGTGGGAGGGGTGGCCGTGCCCAGGGGAAAGGCAGCGCCGCCGTCCAGGAGGTGAGTGGGGCTTCAGACCTCTGGGGCACTGCAGCAACTTCATGCAGCAGGGCAAAAGCAGAGCATAGGGAGTGGTGTCCCAACACTTACATTTTTTTTGTTCTTGTTGCTGGTTTTTTAATAGTTATTATGCTTAAAATTCAGACTTTCATGATTGAGGGAAATTAAATCGATTCAGACTTGTCATTATGATATGAGTGATATCAGACTAATAAGCAACCAGTGCTTGTTGATCTTTAATGTCCCTCTGGAGCCTTATGCTTAAATGTATCTACTTTAAAAACTTGAAAAAGGGAATTTTCAATCTCCTAATATATATCAGTACTCTACATCCCTGATTATTTTTCATGTGTTCAGTTATGTTTGCATGGAAAAATATTTCTCTTGGACTCAGTTATGGGCTGAAATCACAACAGTGTTAATTTGGCAGATATCAGTGCTTAAACATCCAGTAACAGTCACTGAATTTTCTTAAAGTGCCTCAAATTGTTGTTGCTGGTGCTCAGGGTGTGACAGCAGCACTTCACCCATGGCAGGGAGATGTTGGTAACCCAAACCTGCGTTCACTACAGGGCTTTTCCTGGAGCTGTCCCTGACGTGTTGTTTTGTCCCCACCAGGTTCCTCCAGGCATCACAGACCCCCCAGGCCCCCGAGGATGACTCCTGGAAGGATGGGTGCTACTGACACCCCAGAACACCTCTGTGGAGCAGACCCCAGCTGGCTGGGCATGACCTCACTGGGAAAGGCCCTGAGCCCCTGTCCCTGCCTACTGCTGTACATATCCCTCATTCCTGTGCTCTCCACACCACCCACCTCCCTCTGCTCTGCCAGGGCTGGGACACGCAGCTCCCACCCTTCACTGAAACCTGAGTCTTCCCAGGAAGACTGGAAAAGCCTTATTTCATCCACACCCCAGCTGCAGCCCTGGGAAGGGTCTGCCACCATCCCCTCCCCGGGGTGCTGCAGAGCTGGGGGTGTCCTCTGTGCCAGAAGCAGCTCAGAGCTGGTGCTGTGGCAGAGCTCGTGGAGAGTAGAAATAGTGACGTAGGTGTTAGATTTGAGACTTTTTAAGCCCAACCTGATGTACTCTAATATTTGTCTGGAATTCAACTGGGTTTGGTTTTGTTTTTTTTTTTACTTCTGTATAGAATGTATTTCTGCTACTTTTTATTGTATGGTCTAGAGTTGCAGCAGGTTTTTATAACTGTAGAACACTCTGAGCTGTTGTATCCAGGTGTCAGCACAGGTCACAAGGAGCAGTACACAATATTTGTGTGAGGTGTGAACAGGCAAGGACAGGGATGCCACTTAAAAACTGCTGGGCACCAGCACCTTCTTACCTCAGCTGAGCAAGTTCAACACCACTTAAGAGTAAACTTTTTAGAAATCACCTTTCCTCACAGCTTTGTCTTGAAGTGTTGGAGCTCTCAGCTGGTTCCCAACTGCCCTGAGTTTTGTAGAAGTTTTCTACTGTCTCTTAAGGATTCTGTTCCAGTGTCCTTTTCTTCAGCAAGTGCTGGATGCTACAAACACAGTCTTAGTCCAGGAAATATGCACTGATAGCAATGTTCTCCCTGCCATCAATGTGACTTTGATAGTGTAGTTTAATAAAATGTTATGGTGCTGAAGTAGATCTGCTTTATTCCAGCAGTGACTTTTGTGCCACGAACGAGGCTTCTTCTGACAGAAAAGAGCTCTGCAAGGATAAAGAGGGCTCCACTAAAGTCTGGTAGGATGCAAGGAGTGAGATTTATCTTTAATTCCTCAGAGATCAGAAGGACAAGGTGGGTGTTAGTAAATCAAAAATCCACAGCACTCAGTGTGTGCCGTTTCTGCAACCCTCACGTGGCCTGAGCAGAACCAAAGCCAGGAAGCAGCACAGGGGAAGTTTCTGCACTGCAGGGATCACTTGTGACACAGGAAACGAGGCAGAGACACTGGGCCCACAGTGCTGTGAGGGGCCCAGGAATGTTCCTGTGCCACCACCCAGCCCCTCCCGGGCCAGGGCTGGCACCAGCAGCAGTCACAGGGCAGAGAAGGGGCCTGGAGGCTCAGCTGGAGCTGCTGCTCCCTCCCTGGCTGTCACCCTCTCCCCTCCCCAGGGTGACAAAATTGAGTTTAGAGAGGCTTCTCCCTCCAGTGGGGTCCCAGCTCTGCCCTGATGATTCTCCCTGCTCATGCAGAACATTTTTCTGAGCCCTCTCCCTGCTGGTACAGCTGGACCCTGTTCATGCTGAACATTCCAGAGCACTGGAAGGGAAAGGAGCAGCAACATCTGATTTCTCTGTTACTGGCGGCTTCTCCAGTTGCCTTTCCTGTGCCCTGTGATCCGGAGGGGATTTTCCAGGCACTGCCTTTCTCTGCCCACCTGAGTCAAGAGCTGCTGCTCTTCCATGGACATGGAACAGTAGGTAATGCACAGAAACTTCCTGAAGGAGTCAGATGTTAACTGGTTGAAGGCTACATCCCCGTTAAAGGCTTTCAGGCAGGTGTGACTGTTTCCATTTTTCCAGCCTGGCAGCCTGTAGAGATGCAGGCCTGGATGCAGGAATGTGCTGAGGTTGGATTCTGCTGGGATTCCCACTGCTGACAGGCACTTGGGAGAGTTCCACTTCAGGAGGGAACACAGCACAGCTTTGTCAGAACCTTCACACTCGGGAGCTATTTAATTCTATCCTTTCATTTTTCTGAGCTGTTCTCACAGTGAGTGATCTCCCTTCAGTTCCCAGTATTCCCTATCACCCCAAGTCCTGGCTGATAGCATTAAAGTGCAGCTCTGCCTCAAACTGAGATAACTATCAGCAACTCCAACAGTTTCTCCAAGTCCAAGACGAAATCCAGGTCCCTCATCCCGAAGCATAAGCCTGCTTCCAAAACCTCCCCCTGCATCAGCACAGAGCATTCCCAAGGTAGGTTTTCCACAAATCAAAGGAACTCTGCTTTCTGTACAGGAATTTAATTGAAATCAAGGTAACGTTTTTTTACACTAATGCCTCAGTGCATCCTTGAGAAGGAAAGATTTTCTTTAAAAATTATTTGTACATAAGACAAGAAATCATCCAAATGAACATGGTAACAGCACGATCCCTAAAACATGCACAGCTGGACCTAGGGCTGCAGGAGCAGGAGCTGCTGAGAGGGGGCTCCAAGCTTTACATTCAGAACAGAAGGAGAAGCAGGTGCCAGTGGCCACTGGCACTTTATGGATATCAAGATCCAATCACCCTTGGTCAAACTTCAGCCCAGCAGAAGACAAATCCAAAGGAGCTGCTGTTCCTAGGAGAACTCTGGGCCCTGCTGGGAAGTTCCATGGTCAGTGCCACACAGGAAGGAGCAGCAGAGCCACGTCCCCACCCCGCCAGTGTCACCAGGACCTCATGGCTCCAGATCAGGCACCAAAAGAAGCTTCCCCTTCCATCCCTTGACTTCCCTGGGCCAAGAGCAGATTCCTTGCCCCCTGAAGGGTGTTTCCACTTTTTCCCTGGGAAAGGAGCCCATCAGCTCCAGGACAGAAGCACCCCCAGCCCTGCCCAGGCCTCAGCAGCTCCAGCTCCTCGGCCAGGCCTGGCTTGGGATGGAGATTTGCAGCTGGCACAGAAACAGCCCCTGAGCCTGCATTTGGTTACCAGCCTTGGGTTTGGTTTGAAATCCTCCCAGAGGAGAATGTTCATCCTCTGGCAGAGCCTTTCTCCCTCAGACCTTGGAGAGAGTCACCAGACACCAACTCCAACCCTTCTCTGTCCTCCAGTTCCAGTGCACAGCTCCCAGGAGAAGCACAAGCAGCAGCTCCCTGACACCTCAGCAAGCCGGATTGGCCCCAAATTCACCATAGCCAGTGCCAGAATTATATTCATTGCAGTCCACCCTCCAAAGAAGAGCAGGAGAAATCATCTGTGGGAAAGCAGATCCTGAACCGTGTGCAACCGTGCCCTTTGCTGTGTCCATTCAGCCACCAGCCTGGGGGAGATGAGGAAGAAGTGAGGATGAAGAGGCAGCCATTGCACACGCTGAGGTGACCCCACACCCTGCTCCTGCCTGCAGGATCACTGCAGGAACAGGGAGATGTCCCCAGCAGCAGCACCTGCACCTGAGAGTGCACAAAGCCCAGACCTCATTTGTTCCTACCAGGGTGACACCGTGACCTCCCCGTGGTGCAGCTCTGGGAGCCACCAGATGTGGCCAGATGTGCAGGAGAGGTGCTCTGGGAACCCAAACCCACCTGTCCCCATTAGCTTGGCTCAGCCCACCCTGAACCTCCTCTGTGGGACAGCCCCAGCCCGGGTGGGACAGCTGCAGCCTCTCCTGTCCCCACCCAGGGGAAGCCACACGGACACGGGGCCAGCATGCACAGAGCCCTCTGGAGGGGTGGCATTGGGGCAGCAAAAGGAACACAAAAATCCTTTCAAGTAATTAACCCAGCCCACTCTTGAGGTCACAGCTGTGGGAGCAGCGACCGGCTGGGTCTGTCTGGGGGGTAAGGCAAAAAGTCTGAAGTCCTGGAGGGATGGGAGAGGGAAGGTGGCAGTGGTGACAGGCGGGAGTCACTCTGGAGCTTCCTTCTTCACACTCTGCCTCATCTCCTGGTGAGCAGCTCCAGCTCCAGTTACTTCTGCACGCAGCTGGGCCAGGCCAGCCCGCCACACATGGCCGACAGGATGATGTACAGGATCACCTGGGGAGGGAGAACAGGAATGCACAGGGAATCAGGGATTCCCAGCATTCACTGACTGCCACAGCACACACCTGGAAACCCCAGATGGTCAAAACCTTGAAGAACCTGTCTGACACCCCCCCGTCCCTCCACACCCCTGCAGCTGAGAACTGTCCCCATGGAGGTGACAAAGGGCTTCCCACCCTGACCCTGCAGTTGCTCCAACCACAGCTGGAGGGGAAGTGTCACACCACAAAAAGCCACTTCAGAGTCACAGAACGAGATCCCACCTGGACTGAGGGCTAAAAAGCCACCCCAGCTCAAGCAGGATACCTCAGCTGCTGCCAGGGCAAGCATAGCAGCTCCTGGACACGGTGCTCCCATCTCCTCTCAGAGGGTCACCAAGGTTGGAAAAGACCTCCATGATCATTGAGTCCATCAAGTCCCCCCACGTCCACTAAACCATGTCACAAAGTGCCACATCCACTCATTTTCGGAACACCTCCATGGGGACCCCAGCACTGCCCGGGGCTTCATCTCTCTGTCAGGGAAGGAATTGTTCTTAATCCAACCTGAAGCCCCTCTGGTGCAACCTGAGCCCACTTCCCCGGGAGAGGAGGCCAAGCCCCCCCTCATCACAACCTCCTTCCAGGTGCCTGTAGAGCCCAAGGTCTCCCCTGAGCCTCCTCTTCTGAGCCACTCCCTGCAGTACTGACGCTCCAGGCCCTCCCCCCTCTCCTCACAAGCCCCTCAGCAGACTCCTTGCCCTGGTTCTGCCCTCGTGGGCAGAGCTGGGCACACACAGATGCCAGGACAGCCACGGGGCTTTGGTGTTCCCAGCATTTCAGCCTGGCCCAGCAGCTCCAGGCTCCACACTTACAATAGACACGATGATGATGACGATGGTGAGCTTGAGGTTCTTCATACACATGGCTCGGGCAAGGTTCCGGCTGGTGGTTTTGAAAGTGACTGACTGCAAGAGAAAACAAGGAAAATCCCAGGATGGATTGGGTTGGAAGGGACCTAAAGCTCATCCAGGGCCACCCTCTGCCATGGCACAAACACCTCCCACTGTCCCAGGCTGCTCCCAGCCCTGTCCAGCCTGGCCTGGGCACTGCCAGGGATGCAGGGGCAGCCACAGCTGCTCTGGGTAACCTGTCATGGAAGGTTTGTGGCTGTCCCATCCCAAGTCCCCTCTCTGCACACTGCAATTCCACACATTCAAAACAGGGTTTGGGCACCAAATCACCCCCAACAGCTCCAGTGCAGGCATTCCCAACACAGCTCAGGCAGGGTGCCCCTGCCCCTGGAAGCAGCCATTCCAGCCACCCATTCCAGCTTTTCCTACAAACCACCCTGCAGGAGGCTGCAGCAGCAGCCACATCCATGAGGCAGGAATCACACCCCGGGGAGCTGCAGCTCTGCCTCGGAGCCCATTCCCAAGGCAGGCAATGCCAGTCCTGGATGTCCAGGGATGCTCCCTCCTGGGCTGTGGAACATTCCCACTGAAGGATATCCCATCCCTTCATTTCCCTGAGCTTCCCAAAAGCCAGCACTCTGTGGGACAGGTCCTCCATGAGCTCAGCCCAGCTGCTGAAGGAATTCAGTCCCTTTCCTAAAGCTTTACCTGAGCTTTCAGCCCTGCTACCACCTGAGGAAGGCTTGAACACCTGGGAGCCCCAGGACTGTTCCCTGCTGGGTAAGCTCCAGGGATCTCTGCTGCCCCTCCAAAGCAGGAGGGCTTTGGGACAGCTCAGGGATGTTTGGATCCCCACACAGGAGCTCCTGGCACCCTCCCAGCCTGAGGATTGGATGCCACAGGAGCTGGGCACCAAGCCAGGATGCTGCAGAGGAGGATGCTGAGCCAGGGCCAGGGATTCCCAAAGGAAAGACAAAAAGCTTCCCGAGTGCACAGCACTTTGCTAGATAACTGTGCTTTATAATTACATTAATTTGGGTTTTTTTTAGTCTTCACTTCCTCAGAAACACTCCAAGAAGCTCCAGAGTCTTTAAAGATTATTTAGATGCAACAACTCAGCTTTTTTAATTTTAAATCAGCCACACTTTCCCTGCTGGTATCAGAACAACTCCACGGATGCACATTTTCCAGTTCATTTGCATCCAGCTGCCTTCAGCCCAGGCTGCCAGGGAAGTGTAAATTGTGATTTCATCTCTCCTATCACTGCAGATAATGGGAGGGTTTTCCCCACCTTGGGCACAAGGAATGAGGACAGGGATGTGTCACCCTTGGCTGGCTGTGGCACAGGGAGCAGGGGGAAGCTGATCTTTCCCAAACTGTGCTGCAGCTTGCAGGAGGGGGAAAGATTCCCTGCAGGTCTCGATTCTTCTGTGTCCCTTTAGGTGTCCCCAGGTGCTGTCCCACCTCCCTGCTCCCAGGTGCAGTAACACAACTTCCCCACCTCCAGGATTTCCCCAGACTCACCGAATCCACGAGATTCTCTGTTTTATCAATCAGCAGCTCCAGCTTCTCTCCTCTTTGTGCCACAAGGTCTGGAGAAAGACAAAAATCCAGCTCTGAAGGTGAAATCCCAGGGCAAAAAGCTGCTCCCAACACCCAAGCCCAAGCCATGAGCTCCTGGTTGCAGCTTCCAGCCTTCCTGGGATAACCAGGGACTTAGGGAACAGCCTCACATCACACAGGCTGCATTTTGGGACTGAATTCTGGACAGTTCCAGATCTCACCCTCCATTCTGAATGGTCAGATTCAGCAACACCCAAACCCAAAATAAAAGCAGCTGCAGAGAGCATTTCCCCAGGGAAGCAGTACCTATATTCCGGACCATGATCCCTTTGAGCTCATCGATCTGGGCTTGTGTCTCTGCCACCTGGTCTGGGCCCTTGCTCTCAGAGTGGTATTTCTGCAACAGAGAACAGGCAGGGAAAACAGGGGCCTCAAAAACCAGGATCCAGGGAGAACAGGAGCATCAAACCCCAGGATCCAGGGAGAACAGGAGCCTCAAACCCCAGGATCTAGGGAAAACAGGGGCCTCAAAAAACAGGATCCAGGGAGAACAGGAGCCTCAAAAACCAGGATCCAGGGAGAACAGGAGCCTCAAAAACCAGGATCCAGGGAGAACAGGAGCCTCAAGAAGCCAAGGGTTTGGGAATGTCAGCCCAGGTGTTGAAGGTGGCCAGCTGGAGTGGCCTGACTGCTCTCCCCAAAGGAATGGAGCTGCCAGGAGCCAGCCTGTGTCCCAGAGCCATCCCAGAGGATCTCCCCTGTCACCTCCTGGGTAGAGCTGAGTCCCCACTGACAGCTTTGCTGCTGCAGCCCCTCTGGTGTGTTATCCTGAGCACCATTCCTGTCATCCCTCCCCCTCCATTCCCTCCACAAGTGACAGGGACTCCTCTCAGACTGTTCCTCCCCAGGTTGGGGATCCCAGGGATCCTTTGGTGGCTGCACAGCTCAGCGTGGGTGAGAGCAGCACAAACCAACAGCAGGTTAAAGGAGCCTGAGTGTCTGCAGAATCCAAGGCCCTGTCAGCATCAGGGAATGAGCTCTGCTATTCCTGCATGGATTTTAAGTCACTGTCTGCATCAAGACAGCTCTGCTCCATAACCACCCACGTGGCTGCTTAAATCCTGATTTTCTTCTGGTTAAGAGTTCAGTTTCTGACAGCACAGGGAGCCAGAGTCTGACACTGCCACTCCCACCTGGGCAGTCACAACTCATGATGACAGCACCAAATCCTGCAGCTCCTCCACCTCCACCTTCTCCTCAGGGGGAGATTCCCAGGAGGTTTCAGACTCTCAAAGCTGGGCACTGCTTTCACTGGAAGCACAGCCTCCCTCTCCAGGATTATCTGAGTGCTGCACTTGAGCTGGGGCTGGATCTCTGCCTCCCCACTCAGCCTCACACAGGAACCTCCTGGAGAAGATCCCTGAATCCTGTCAGCCCTCACATCCCACAGGATCAGGGGAGGGAAGGGCTCTGCCAGCACTGAACTCCCTTCAGCTGACCCCTGGGTGCCAGCAATGTGGAAAAGCTCAGGCAGGCAGCTCCTCCTGTGCTCAGGGAGATAGAAAGGCTGGGATTTTAGAGGAATATCAGCCCCATGGCTCCAAAGACAGCCTGGCTTTTCTGATAAGGCCATTCCAGCTTATTCCAGCCCTGAACAGCTTATAAAGTGGTGACTCAGCACTTTGGGTAGTTCCAGTCCCCACGTATCAAAGCTGGTGGAGAGGAAAAACTCGTTCCTCACACACAGGAAATTAATCCCATTTATTATGCACTGGCATCGTTATTCCTTTCTCTCCCCCTGCTCCTGGAATGAACTCCCATGACTCTCCCTGCTCCAAACCACCTGCACAGCCCCAAATTCCAGTGCAGACTTCAGGCAGGAACAGTGCAGGTGCACATCCTCCCTTCAGAGCCCTGGCCTCACCCTGCACCCACCACACAACTGGCAGCAGGGCTGGGACTGGTCCAGAATTCCTACACTGGGGAGAGTTCTGCTGTCCCCAGCAAGGGCCCCTCCTCCTGCAGCTGTGACCCCCCAAACCTGGCCCCTGCCATGGGATAAGCAGCACAAGAGCCAAGCCCTCCCTGGAGAACAGCCCCAGCAGAGCCCTGAGAGCCTCCCACCCCACAGGCACAGCCCCACCACAGGGTGGGTGATGCCTTAAATTTCAGCTTTCATATTTTCCAGGTTCTGTACTGCCTTAGTGTGTGACTCTGAACTTCATATAAAGTGTTAGCCAGTTCTCCTCACAGCTCAGTCAGACAAAACAATCCTTTCCAGCCCCAGAACCAAGAACACTGCTGCAGCTTCAGGCCCAAAAAGTGAACTGAGGAGAGCAATCTGGGTGGGACTTCATTACCTGAAGCTGTAATTGGACAATTAACCCCAATATATAAATGGGCCAAAACTTATAAAAGTGTGAAACTCGTGACCCCTGGTCCATCTTGGGTGTAGCCACGGCCAGGCTCTTGTCCTGCCCAAGGTGCATCCCTTGAAGGCCTTTTAATAAATCCCTGCTTTATTCCTTTACCACTGGCCAGCCTCTGCTCCAGGCAGCCTCTTCAGCCACCACGGGGACAGCCCCAAAGCCACCACTCCCAGGACACCTTGTCTTCAATCCAAGGGACTTCTCCAAGCCCCCAGCCCCGCTGAGGAGGACTCCTGGGGAGGGTGGGGCTCACCAGCTGTGCAGCCAGCACGGAGGAGAACTCGCTGTTCATGGCGTAGGGCAGCGCAGTCTGCGCTCGGGAGCCGTACGTGGTCTGGAAACGCTTCTTGATCTCGTTCAGGAACGTGAAGGCTCTGGAGCGCTCAAAGTCCTGGGAACAGAGAGCAGGGAATGGCAGCAGCAGCAGCACCTGCCAGGGCTGGGGGGGCCTGCAGCCCCCAGCTGGGACTGGCCTGGCTGGGTGGGACACTGCCAGCCCCGGGGCTGTGCCAGCTCCGCTCCTGCGCTGAGGAGGGGGAGGGTTTCCTTCAGCACTTCCAGAATTCAGGAGCACCAGGAAAACTCCACTGGCAACTGGGATGGTCTCTGCACCACCGACCCACTGCACTGAGAGGGAAACTGGGCACAGCAAGAACTTCAGCCTGAAACTCACAATCCACAGGACTGCAAGGTCCCTCCCATGGCAGGGGTTGGAAAGGGATGATTTTGAAGGTCACTCCCAACCCATCCCATCCCATCCCACAACTCCAATCTGAGCTCCAGGCTGAGTTCAAAGCTGTAACAGAAGTTACAGTAGCTCCAGTGGCAGAATAGGCACCTCAGAGCAGCCCTCACTAATTACTGCTATATGGAAACCAAAATTCCCAAATTTCCTTCCTGGGCTGTAGCTGTGTCCCCAGTACTCACATCATCTGTGATGCACAGGTAAATGATCCTGTCCTGGCAGATGTAATGGAACAGGTAACTGCAGGGAATTGAAAGGTAGAAACAAAACATTATTGGAAGCTGCAACATTTCCAGAATTTCGTTTTCCAGAAGCCGCTGCTGCCTGAGGGGCACCTGGGGGCTGGCAAGAGAAAATCCCAGCTATTGTATGGAGCTGGCACAGATAAACATGTCCCAGGTAATGTCCAGGGAAGCGAGGCTGAGGGCACAGGTCTCTGCCCTGAAGGTCTGTTCCCATAAAAATGTTGCACATCCACAACTCTCCTGCAAGGAGTGAGGTGCAACATGTCTGGTACCCCTGCAGACTCCTCAGAGAGTCCAACAGCAGAGAGAGAGTAACCCAAGAATTCCTGATGCCAGAGGGCTGCTTTTCCTTGGAGATCTATACAAAAGACACAGAAGCTCTTCTTAAAAAGAACTTATTAAATGAATTTAAGGCATTCAAAGTAGCTCAGGTTTTCCTCATTTCAGAACAGGATAAACTATCTTGTACAGAATCCAGGGAGTTTTTTAGCCTATAGGCTGGGACCATGGCAAGGAAAAGGATCCCTGGGAGGCACCAGACAGGAGGAACAACTCCAAGTGCTCATCACAGCTCCCACATTCTGCCCAGTTACCTCTAAAAATGCACCACAGCACTCCTCAAACTCAACTTTTCAGTTGGTTGAACAACACTCAAGGCAAAGGTATTTCCTTTCACTTAAAGGAGTAACGTAAAATATTAAAATTTATCCTTAAAATTCCAGCAGGAGGGAAGAGCTGCAGCATCCAAGGTGTGTCAGACTTCAGAGCAGGCACTGCCTCTGAAACATCTCCCAAGGGACTGGCTGTGCTCCCAAGGATGTGGGAAGCCCAGCCCAGCTCTCATCTCCTGCATCCTCAGAACAGCTCGGGCACCAGAGAGGATCCAGCCAGGCTGCCAATTCCAAAAAATTGAATGGGCTCCAAAAAAAAGAGCTGGAAGGGGCTCCAACACCTCTAAATTTGGGATTTCCACAGTTGTTTTAGTTTGTTCCCATTGACTTACCCACTTCCCGAGTGCAGGAAATCCCAGGTGATGCAGCATCTACTTCCTGTCCTACCAACACTGACCAAGGGTCCAGAGAGCTGGAAAAATCCTGGGAAAAACCCCTCTGTCCTGCAGACTAGACCTGGGGCAGCTCAGAATGACTCCACGTGATCTGTGAGCACAGCTTCTCTCAAAGCCCCCAGGATCCACAGGCACCCCAAGAAGGGTGACAGTTTTACCTAAAGCCACCTTCAAGCCTCAGAAAATTCAGGGGAAGCTTCCAGAAGCCAAACTCCAAGGATTCTACAGCTGGGCACCCTCCAGTTCACTTTGGAATTGTATAAAAATGGAAAACCTGATTTTGTATCAACTGCTTTGTGCTGCTGCTGGAGATGAACTCAAATCCTGCTTGTGCTGCTAAGTTCTGGGGGACAGAAGCAGCTACTGAGCTGGTGGCATGTTCCATCAATTGCAGCATCACAGAAAAACCCCCAAACACACCTATTTTTTCCTGTCCTCATGCACCCCCACAAGCCCCCCCAGACCCAAGGAGAGGGGTTACTCACTTGCCATGGGAATAGGTCAGTTTGTTGTTCTCGGATGGGATTTTGGCCAGGATCTGCTCCGTCACCTCCAGGAAGTTCCCTCCACACCAGGCATGTTTGGCCAGGATGGTGGTGCCCCTCGCCACAACAGCAAACAGGATGGCCATGGCTGCTCTCCTGCTTGGGGACAAAACAGGGGTGACATCAGGAGCTGGGCATGGGCACCTGCAGGGTGGCACAGGGACCTGCAGTGTCCCCTGGCACAGGGACCGGGATGTGGCCAGGACTCAGCCAGGACACCACAACCACAAAGTTCTCTCATTTCCCCTTTCAGGTTCTGTCCACAACGACACAAAACCCTCCAAAAAAAAAGGAGTTTTTACCACCTCTGTGCCCTGTAAGGGTGGCAAAGCTCAGGTGGTCCAGAGAAGCTGTGGCTGCTCTTGGATCCCTGGAAGTGTCCAAGGCCAGATTGGATGAGGCTTGGAGCCACCTGGGATAGCAGAAGTTGTTGGGAGTTGGAACTGGATGAGCTTTAAGCTCCCTTCCAACCCAAACCATTGTGGGATTCCCTAAGTCTCCGGAGCTGGACAAACATCCCTGCTGCCACAGAAAGGGACACTCGTAATCAGCTCAAGTATCAGCACATTAATCTACGGCCAGAGCCAGATCTAACACATGGAGCACATGTCAGAGCCCAGCTGGGACAGCTGCCCTGCTCATCCTGCACATCCATAAGCCTCTTTTCTGCTTAGGAAGGACTTAGGACAGCTTTAGACCCTGCAAAACCCAAAAATCTCGTTTTTCATTTTGCACTTAGACCCTACTTATTACCTGCTCTGCTCTGTGCCTCGACAGATCTGGCGAGATCACAGACCTATCTCAACCCCCAGGAGATCTCTCTGGGAACAGCCACAGAGCAGGAGTGCTGGCTGAGCTTCTGCAGCCAGACTGGCCATCCCCTGGCACTGCCTGGTGAGAATTGGGGATCTCCCCTGGATTAAGGAGGCCGTGAAGGGAGATCCAACCTCCACCTGGGCAGGCTGAGCTCTGCAGAGCCAGGCTTGGCCAGCACCAGTCAGGGAATCTCCAAACCTCCCATGGGTCTGAGCCCAGCATTGGAGGGGGAAAGGATAAAGTCATGGATTTATTCAGAGGACAGACTCCACACAACCACCTGGGAGCACTGCCAAGGGGAACAGAACCATGGAATGGTTGGAGTTGGAAGGGACCTCAAGACCATCCCTGTAGGATTGTGCAGATGGCAAAGAGAGATCTCTGGGTAGCAGGGCAGCTCTTGAAACATGGTTTATTGCATAGGTCATGGGTACAAGAGCTTTGCCTGAGCTGCCAGCCCCAGCTCAAAGCGTGCCCAAGGAGAGCTCAGTTCCTGTTACAATACATTTTATCTCATTCTGTCCTGAATATTCCAATTTACACCAACCAACCAGTACAAGACACAAATCCTATAGCATTTACATACAGCCTATAAGAATTACTACATTACCATACTGTGTTTTATTTTAAACCCTAAAAACTACTTTCTAACCCTTTTTTCTTCCCTGCAACACTGGCAGGGTCCCTCAGACCTTTGGACCTTCGGCATCCCCTTATTTGCTAAGGGTATTGTTCAGTCAGGAGAGATTCTCCCTCAGCTGGCTAAACCATTGTCTCTGCAGCTGTTCAGTAACTAACTGCTTGGCATCTTAAATATCGAAACTGGCTTTCATTTCTACCTCGCTTACAGGTTTCATATTCTCAAAACCTTAGCCAAGTAATCATATTTGTAAGGTTTTCCTACTTCATCTTCCCCAACACATCCTCATGGCAGGGCCACTTTCCATTATCCCAGGCTGCTCCAAACCCTATCCAACCTGGCCTTCAACACTTCCAGGGTTCCAGGGGCAGCCACAGCTTCTCTGGCTGTTGGGGTTGCCCCTCCCTCTGCTCTGAGCAGCACCTAATGTGACTTATCCAAGGTTTAGTTTTCTTTCTTCCTCATAAACTTGTGGGGTCTGGTTTCTGCCTTGGCTGCTCTTCAGGTGCAGGTGCTGGCTCCCGCAGGAAGCTTCCAAGGAATTGCTTATTCCTTTATGTTTTAGCTCTGAGTGATCTCCACTTTGGCTCACTTTCAGGCTGAAATGTTCCTGTCTTAAAATAATATTATGAGCTAACTAAGCCCAGGGATTTCACTGCACCCTCCTGGCCCTCCAGAGCCACTGGGCACAGAGGCTTGGCCAGCCCAGGGCTGCCCCAGGCCCGTGGAGCAGCACCAGGGCACAGCCTGGAATCACAAACACCACTAAGCCTCTGGAGCAATCAGGTGAGTGTCCAGCACCAGGAAAGCCCTGTCTGCTCCTGCAGTCACCCAGGAGCCACAAAAAGAAGCAGCACCACAGAAAACACATCCGCCACGACCAGAGCCCACACACACAGACACCCCAGTTCCCCGAGCAGAACAAATGCAGCTCCAAACTGAGGACTGTAAAGTGGTTTAGGCAATTCCTACAAGTCTCTGTTCTTTTAATATTGGATATTGGTGGAACTCACATCCCTGAGGTGACACTTCAGCAGCAGCAGTGAGGTGACACTTGCTGGCACTGCAGGATCCCACAGTCCTCAATTCCCGTGGCTCTCACTCCCCTGGATTCACAGCCCTCACCTCCCCAAATTCAGTCCTCAACTCCCTGAATTCACAGTCCTGACTCCCCAAATTCCTGCCCTCGCAGTGCTCAGGACACAGGAGCCCCGTGCTCTGCAGTAGCACCAGCTCCAGCTTAGAGCAGAACGGGTTAAATGAAGTAAAAGAGATTAACAAGGAGCATTTTTTCTCCCTGAGCAGCCCTGTACCAGCGTGTGTTACTCCTGTTAGTAACAAATCTGTTAAACTGCTCCAGAACATCCTTCCTCAGCAGTTACAGGAGTCAGGAATGAAATCCCTTTAAATCAACCCCTCTGCAGAGCTTTTTTCTACCTAAACTTACAATATCACACAGCTGGAAGCAGCCAAGACCAAACCTTCCAAAGAGACACTGCAAGACGCAGGAGCTGCTGCCTGAGGTCCCTCTAGGGATTTAACTGAAGGATCCTAGAAACACGGAAGGGTTTGGGCTGGGAGGGACCTCAAAGCCCATCCAGTGCCACCCCTGCCATGGCAGGGACACCCCCTCTGTCCCAGGCTGCTCCCAGCCCTGTCCAGGCTGCCCTTGGGCACTGCCAGGGATCCAGGGCCTGCCCACCCTCACGGGGAGGAATTCTTTCCCAATACAAGGCACGGGAAAAAGGCACAGGAAAACCTCTTAAGGAACTACAAGAAACACAGACTCAGTCTCCAGCACAATGTTTAACACTCCTGTAAGAATGATTTACTGTTTTCCAGCAACCCTTCTGGCCCACAAGATTCCCAGCTCAGTGCCAGTGAGCCACAGAAAGTCCCTGCTGCACTTCCAGAAATTCTCTTACAGAAAGCAAAGGGCATCATACTGCTGTTTAAGCACAGAACAAGGGGAGGTGTTGCAACCCAGGGAGTTGCAAACTGCTGCAATAAAGAGATCGTTTGAGCAGGGTGAGCTCAGCAGAAAGCAGACCATGTTTCCCTTTAACCTCTGCTAGGCAGCTGGAAAAATCATTATTTCATTACAGAATATTCCACCGTGAAGCCCTGGGATGTCCTGTCCATTTAGAGCCTGAGAATTGTGACATTTGTGCTCCAGCTTATCCCAAGTTCAGCTTCCCTTCTGCACAGAGAATTTACTTCAGGTTCCCCCACTGCATCACTACGGAAACAAATCACCAAGGAAATTAATCCACGTGGTCTTCCAGCCCCATCACCCTTCCTTGAAGCAGCATTGCAGGGTTTGGAGGGGGGTCAGGACACCCAACACCACAGTGATTGAGTAAGCAGCTCTCTAAAAAGGAGCATGTGCACAGAATCAGGGAATTGTTTAGTGTGGAAAACCTCTCCAAGACCATGAGTCCAACCATTCTCCAGCTCTGCCGAGGCCACCCTAACCCATGTTCCCAAGTGCTACATCCACAGGGCTGTTAAATCCCTCCAGGGATGGGCACTCCACCACTGCCCTGGGCTGGATAGCCCTTTCCAGGTCAGAATGTTCCCAATATCCACCTAAACCTCCCTGGCACAGCTACCTCCAGTCATCCTGTCACTGCCCCCTGGGAGCAGAGCCCGACCCCCTCCAGCGTCCCCACACCCCCTGCCAGCACACCCGTGATTAATTAATTAACTAATTAAGCAATGCAGTGCTACATCCGTGACACCGTCCACTCCCAGGCACACCAAAAACACGCTGTAATACATGGGTAACACCCCAGTAACAGGCCAGTAATACCCCAGTATAACACCAATAATACCCCAGTAACACACTAACAACATCCCAATAACACGACGGTAACACCCCCGGTAAGAGGCCAGTAATACACTAATAATACCCCAGTAACACGGCAATAACACAGCAGTAACACGGCAATAATGCCCCAGCAACACATCAATTACAGCCCAGGAACACACCGCTAATACTCCAGCAACGCACTACTAATACCCCACTAACACACTAATAACATCCCAATAACATGCTGGTACCACCCCCGGTAACAGCCCAGTAACACACGAATAATACACCAGTAACAGAACAATAACAAACCACTAACACATCAATAATGCCCCAGGAACATGGAAATAACACACCGGTAACATACCAGTAATACCCCAGCGACACACCAATAATACGCCAGTAACAGAGCAATAATGCCCCAGTAGCAGAGCAATAATACCCCAGCAACACATCAATAACATCCCAGTAACAGACAGTAAAACGGCAATAACACACCAGTAACCCCCCAGTACACCTCAATAACGCCCCGGGACACAGCAATAACACCCCAGCACACCCCAATCACACCCCGGTACACCCCAATAACGCCCCGGTACACCCCAATAACGCCCCGGTACACCCCAATAACGCCCCGGTACACACCAGTAACCCCCCAGTACACCTCAATAACGCCCCGGTACATAGCAATAACGCCCCGGTACATAGCAATAACGCCCCGGTAGC
>VZUI01083047.1:0-22454 GCA_013401135.1 Cettia cetti
TCTACAGGATATCTGCTCTGAGGAAAATATCCTTAAACAAAAAGTTTCCAAGGGTGAATAATTGATCATCCTGTTGTTGGAATTCTGTTCTGAGGAAAAAATATCTTTAACAAAAGGTTTCTAATCCTGGATAATTGATTATTCTTTGACCGGAATCCTGCTCTGAAATAACATCCTTGAGTTTTGCTAGACAGCAAAAAATCTTTTGGGAAAAAGAAAACATCTCTGGAGACTGCTTATCTCTGTTTTTAGTCCTTCCTTATCATTCAATGCAAAACTGCTTCAGCTTTTGTTTCACAATGCTGTAGTTTGGTGGTTCCCCTTTTTTTTTAAATTTCTTTTGCACGAATTATTTTGCATCATATATTACAATTGCTTAAGTGTTAATGGCTCATCCTGAAGGATACCTCTATCCAAGTGGAGGACAAGAAGATGATCAGGAGTAGTCAGCATGGATTCACTAAAGGATTGACTAAAGGAGTCAAGCATGACTAAATCATGCTTGACAAACCTGATTGCTTCCTACAAGGGGGCAACTACCTGGATGGATGAGAGCAGTTAATACCGTCTACCATGACTTCAGCAAGGATTTCAAAACTGTCTCATGATGTGCTCATAAGTAAGCTCAGGAAAATGGAAGCTAGATGAATGGAGGGTGAAGTGGACAGAGACCTGGCAGATCCCAGAGGGTTTTTAGTTGGTGGCACAGAATCTGGTTGGAAGCCTGTGACTGGTGGTGTCCTCCAAGGTTCTATACTGGGCCCAGTGTTACTTAACTAGTTCACTTGGATGAAAGGGTAGATGCTTCCTTGGCAAGTTCACTGATGACACAAATTTCAGAGGAGTGGCCAATACCCCAGAGGGCTGTGCAGCCCTTCAGAAGGACCTTGACAAGCACTAGGAATCAGCAGAGAGGAACTATCTGAAGTTCAGCAAAAGCAGATGCATGGTCCTGCACCTGGGAAGGAACAATTGGGGTACCAGACTGGGGGTGACCTGCTGGAAGGCAGCTCTGTGGAGAAGGACTTAGGGGTCCTAGTGGACAACAAGCTGACAATGAGCCAGCAGTGTGTCCTGGGGGGCAAGAAGGCCAGTGGGACTCTGGGGAGCATTGGGAAGAGCATTGTCTGCAGGTCAAGGGAGGTGATCCTGTCCCTCTGCTCAGCCCTGGTGAGGCATATCTGGAGTGCTGTGTCCTGTTCTGGGCTCCTCAGGACAACAGAGACATGAATGTTCTGGATCAGGTTGAGTGGAGGGTGACAGAGATGATGAAAGGACAGGAGCATCTCTCTTAAAAGAAAAGGCCGAGGGAACTGAGCCTGTTCAGCCTGGAGAAGTGAAGATCAGAAGGGATTCTAACATTGCATAGAAATATCTGAAGGGAGGGTGTCAGAGGATGGATCCAGGCTCTTCTTGATGTTGAGCAATAGGACAAGATGCAATGGGCACAAACTGATGCACAGGAAGTTCCACTTGAACACAAGCAAGAACTTCTCTACTGCGCAGGTAACTCTGCACTGGAACAGGTTGTCCAGCAAGGTGTTGGAGTCTCCTTCTCAGGAGATATTCATAAGCCATTTGGACACAAGTCTGAGTAATGTATTCTCTGCTGGAGCAGAGAGGTTGTACTGGCATTCTCCAGTGATCCCTTCCAACCTTACCTATTCTGTGATTGTATCTTACAAAATATTCTCATGCAACAAATACTCCTTAGTAAGGTATACTCCAATTCCAACCTTGAATGTAAAAGGAAAAAAAAATACATACAAAGAAAAGTCAATTTTTCTGAGTGCTGTGCCAAGATTATAGAAATATGGCAGAAGATAAACCCTCCAGCATTCCAGCTGGTCCTGGGAGACTAGAGGTGTTGAGTGTATCTGGGCTTCATTTCAGATGGTAAACAACTAGGCAGAGTAAGTCTGGTCATGTTCAGTGAGATCCCAGGTGCAGAGATGGCGTGGGTCACACCAGAAATCCAGCCACATTAAGAATCCCAGATTCACGAATAGTGTGGTTCATGAATTCAACGCTGGAAGTTTGCTAGGCTCAATAAGAACTTTCACAAACACAGATGAAGCAGTAGCGTGGTTTACAGAAACAACAGTGTCCTGGTTCCAGCCCAGATCAGCAGGAGGCGGCATGGCCAAGAATCATGTTACTTGGTACCATTGTACTTTACTGCCAGCAGTGGGGAAAAGGGACTTTCTCATGGATTCCAGGAAGAAGGGCATCTGTTTCTGGTGGAACAAAAAGTGTGGTGGTGTGGGGAACCTGTCACACCTTATTCATTGTTCATGTGTTGAGCATTTTTGCATGTGAATTACCCTCTTTTCTTTACACTTTTGTTTTTACTATTGTTGCTTTGACTGTTCATTATCATACCTTATCCTATTGCTGTTTCCAGCAAATTAGTTTAGTCTCAACCCAGTTTTCACCTTTTGTGCCCTCAATTCTAAACTGCATTCCCAGAGGGGAAAAAGAGAAGGGAAGTCAAGCCAACTGTGTGTGGTTTGGAAGAGTCTAGGTGGGGGAACTGAGTTGGGGAGTACCAATTCTAGACCACAACAAACAGGATGTAGATTCCCATTAGATTGCTGGTGATAAAGGCAGTAGATCTAGAAAACACAAGTGTATAGTGCTATGTACAAGTGTTCCAGGTGCCCCTGGATGCATGTTCTGATGCAGCTGAAGACAGAAATCTTACTAAAGAGGTGTCCTTCTAGGGAGAAGAGCCAGCCCATAGACTGGTCTGTGATGTAGGGGATTTCAAATGCCCCTTTCCACTATTGGGAGCAGTGAGGGTGAGACTGTAGCCAAGCATCCTGTTACTTTAGTCTTAAAAGTTGGGGGAGGGCAGACACTTTATATGTAAATGAGGGACATTATGAACTACAAAGAGAATAACCGTGGGGTTTGAGCAAAATGGAACAGAACCAGTAGTGCCACTCCCTCTTCCACTGCTGATTGCAGTGACAATGGTCATCCAGCCTCTGCCTGGTGACCTATCGCTTCCATCAGGTGGCTATCACGCCCAGATAATCCGTTCACTGAATATCTCCCAGCATATCTCATGGTTTTAGGCCTCATTCCTACATCATTTGTGCCGAGGCTACAGTCACACCTTCAACTCAGTGCCTCCATCACACCTGCACATAATCAATTTTTTGGGGTATCCCTATAGGGCAATTCTTTATCCCTTTCCTGAACACCTTTCATTTTCATCCATCCAGTCCCTATGTGTAGCTGATGGACCATTACACGTATTTTTACATACCTGGCTATTATTAAAGTAAAATAGTCAATACTAAAAGAACAACACGGTGAAACAGTCTATGAAAATTTCCACAGCAGTAAGTGACCATCTGAAAAGGGTCCCACCACTGATGCTCTCTATCCTTCTTCACCCATTCCAAGACATCATGTATTTCATCTGTACTATGATGGACAATGATCAGAGCCTTTTATCCATTTTCATGGGTCTGTTTTAACAGTTGTTGTACATCATCATGCCATTAGAACTGTAGCATGTGACAGGACCTGGACAATTAAAGACACAATTCTAACAAAAATATAAACACAAATATTCAAGTGATTACTTTTACCTCCAGTAATATTATCTACAAATAGATGATCACAAAGGGTTCACATAGAAATACATCCTTTTCCAATATGTCCAAATGTAGTATCCGAAGCTGTCATAAATGTCCATCAGGACTCTGAGCCATTGACTATCCAGAAGTAGTAGTCAATGACTCAGAGTCCTGATGGACATCAGAAACAAGTGGTATCCTTCAGGGGTCCATACTGGGACCAGTGTTATTCCATATCTTCATTAGTGACATAGATGAAGGGATTATGTGGACTCTCAGGAAATTTGCAGATCACACACAGCTGAGTGACATGGTTGACACACCTGAAGGACTGGAAGTCTTCCAGAGGGACCTGGACAGGCTGGAGAAGTGGGCCCATGGGAATCTCATGAGATTTAACAAGACCAAGCACAAGGTGCTGCATCTGGATCAGGAACTCTGTGGTGGATGAGAGGCTGGACATGACCCAGCCATGTGCACTCCCAACCCAGAAAGCCAAACATGTCCTGGGCTGCATCCAAAACAGCGTGGGCAGCAGGGGAGGGAGGGGATTCTGCCCCTCTGCTCTGTTCTGCTCTGCTGAGACCCTGCCTAGAATTCTGCATCCAGCTCAGGGCTCCACGCATGGGGAAGGACATGGAATTGTTGAAGTGAGTCCAGAGAAGGGTCACCAAGAAGATCAAAGGGATGGAGCATGTCTCCTAAGAGGAAAGGCTGAAAAAATTGGATTGGTTCAGCCTGGAAAAGAGAATAGCGAATAGCTCTAAGCTGAAGGATGGGTAGGTTCAGATTAGATATTAGGAAGAAAATCTTTACTATAAATGTGGTGAGGCACTGGAACAGGTTGCCCAGAGAAGTGGTGGGTGCCCCATCTCTGAAGTGTTCAAGACCAGATAGTATGGGGTTTTGAGCAACTGGTCTAGTGAAATGTGTCCCTTCCAATGGCAGTGGGGTTAGAACAGTCAATCTTTAATGTCCCTTCCAACCCAAACCATTGGGTGCAAGTGCTTTGCACAACTCCAGGTAGAAGACGTCAGCTCTCCTCTTATGCATCACCTCTACAACCCCATTGCAGAAGGCCACCACATTTGTCAGGCATGATTTGCCCTTAATGAAGTCACATTGGCTGTCATTAACCACCTCCTTATTTTCCATATGCTTACCATAGTTTCCCTGGAGATTTCACCAGGCACGGAGGTGAAACTGACTGGCCTGTATGTCCACAGGTCTTTATTTCACAAAATGGCTAAGGTTCGAAGGAATCACAGCTGATCATTTGGTCCAACTTCCTTGCTCAAGCAGGGTTATTCTATAGCACCTGGCAAAGGACTGCATATAGACAGTTCTTGTATGTCTTCGCTGAGGGAGACCCAACAACCTCTCTGGGCACACTGTTCCTGTCTGTGATCACCCACACAGTAAGGAAGCTCTTCCTCATACTCAGGAGCAGCTTTTCTACTTGCTGGCTTTCATCTTATTGCTTGGCAACATAAAGAAGATCCTGTGTCCATCTTCTTGGCACCCACCCATTACATATTTACAGACACTCCTGAGGCTCCCCTCAGTCGCCTCTTCGCAAGGCTGAACAGGCCCATCCCCTTCAGCTCTTCCTGGTAAGAGAGATGCTCCAGCCCCTCATCATCTTTGTCGCCATCTACTGGGCCTGCTCCAGGAGCTCCACGTCTCTCCCACTGAGGCTCTCAGAATTGGATACAGCACTCACCAGGGCGCAGCGGAGGGACAGATCACCTCCCTCAACTGCTGACATGCTCTTCCCCTTATAAAAAGGGAATTTGTTTGAGGAAAATCAATTGCTTCTGTAAGAGTCATGCCTCTTTTGTTGATGTGTCCTGGCCGGTGTAAAAAGCACCGCCAGTGTCACCAGATTCAGGATGCTGTTACGGAAAACGGAGACGTGAACTGGGAGGCCTTTTAAAGGCGGGATTACTGTTTCAGCCGGTGGACGCCCAGCGTCACGACCACTCACGGACATCTATCCCATTGTTTCCGAGAGCAGCCTTCCTCCGCCCCCCGGGCGCGGCGGGCGGCTCCCGCCGCTCTGAGGGCGAGGGGAAGCGCCGCCTCCGCCGCCGCCGAGCGCAGCGGGGCCATGTCGGCTCCGCGGGCCGCGGCGCGGGAGCGCGGCCCGGGGCTGGGGCTGGAGCCGGGCAGCAGCACGCAGACATCGCACCGGCTGCTGGCCTACAGCGACGCGCTGCTGTCCATCATCGCCACCGTGATGGTGAGCGCCCGGCGGCGGGAGGGAGGGAGAAGCCTGGTGCCGCCGCGGCTGGTCCCGGGTTTCCGGGTCGCGCCCGTGCCTGTCCGGCCCGCCCGGCGCCCCTGCGGTACCCGGCCCGCTCGGCCCCGCGCCCGCCCCGCTGTCGCCACATGTCGGCCGCCGTCCTGCAGTGGTGTCGGCAGTGCCGACCGTGGTGGGCCGGGGCACGGCCCGAGAGCGGCTGTGACTTCAGGGCTGCTCGTGGCTACGCGATCCGCGGGCACCTGAAGGTTGTGTGCTTTTAAGGAAGTGCTCAACAAGGAAAAAGAACGTCTTGTGCTAATAAACATTTTGTCATTTCAGATTTTGCCGGTGGCTCACACAAAAATACATCCTGACCAGGTATCACGTGCTATTTGTTGTTTCTTGTGTCCTCGCAAGTAGATGTAATGTCCTCCTTTAGCACGCCCGCTTCATTTCGAGTTACAGGGTTTAGAAAGCAGAAGCCATTAAGCAACAGTAAACCTAACAGAAATTTCGCATAGAGTGAGGAGCTGGGAAACCTAGGATGTAAAACTTTTAGCTAAAGATTTGTGTTATATGCAAATGTTGTGAAATAAAGCCTGAACGAGCTATATGTTGTAGGCCATAGATTACTTTTAGTTACTAGTTACTTTTCAATGGAAAACGAATTGCCATCTGTCCAAAACATGTTTCAGAAAGCATCTGGTCTTCTTGGTAATAAACCATCACTGAGAGAAGCCACTTCTATAGCACAATCTGAATGCTAGTTTTAAAGTCAGGTTCATAATAAATATAATTTGAATAAGCAAGGTGGAAAAAGAAGACTGCAGAAAATATACTAATTCTGAGAATAGCCAGGAATTTTAGGAAACATTATTAGATTGAGAAAGCTTACAGGATTTTTTCTTTTATCATTATTTATTTTTCTACTTTTAAACAGACATAAATCTTAGTTTAGGAAGCTCAGGTAAGACCTGTAACACAGCAGATATACTATATGAGTCTGTTTAAGCCATTGTAGTGGTATTTGCATAATTTGTGAAGCTTAAGCCCTGTCCTCTTTCCTTCTTAACAGTTGTTACATGAAACCTCTGCGATGCTTCTACTGCAGAAGTCAGTGTTGTGGAAGTAAAAGAGGCATATTGTATCCAGTCCTCTGAAATGCATTATTATAGTAAAAGTGATGAAAGAATGCATAAATAAATAACAAGGTGGATAGAGCATTGGAAAGCCCTTTCACGAATTGATGTTGGTACATCAAATGCTAAATTTCAGCCTACTTAACAAGTTCCTAATAAACTGGTTTCTCTGCAATGTAAAGAGATGGTTGAATGGGAACTGCATACTTGGGAGGCATTTCCAAAAGTACATTATGTTACCGTACTTGTCTTTTTCAGATGTTGGTGATCATTTTGTAACATAACATTTAAATTTTGCTTTCTCGGTTGTCACTTTCTGTTTCAGAAATTAGGTGAAAGTGTTCAGCAACTTCTCCTAGCAAAAATTGCAGTCTACTTGATGACCTTTTTAATAGTCACGGTGGCATGGGCAGCTCATGTAAGGTAGGAACATAGTGTTTAAATCTAAAGTTAAAAGCTAGAAAGTGCAGGAGATAACCAAGTCTCTGATGTATTTCTGTATTGCTGCCAGACTTCTGAATTGTCTGTTGTTGAATAATATTAGAAAATCACCGTAAAGAAATGCTACCCTTAGCAGTGAATAGGTATTCTTACACCACTGCCATAGTCATACAGAGAAAAACAAGCATTATATATCTTTCAGAGTTACTTTTCATTTTACCTTGAAGGCTAGATGGAATTAGACTTCTAATTATGCTGAAAAAACATGAATTTGTAACTTGCATGCTCCATAATGAAGGAACTGATACAGTACAGCTGGCCTAAAACTCATCTGTCCTCAGCAGTAGTTGTAACAAAATCAATTGTAGTGTTGCTGATTCTGTACTTTATAGAGCTGTGGACACCCACCTGCCATGTCTTGGTAGTTAAATAGAACTTGGCATGCAGGCATCATACTGGAATCAGGACAGTTTTTTGTTTGAATTTTGAAATTGAAAAATGTCACTATGCAAGTGGATTGCCTGCATTCCAATAAAAGCATGCAACCTGTAATTCAATATTTGAGGCTGATATCTCACATCCATTTCTTGATCACAGTGCTTTTCTTCTCTGGCATAAGTAAATGCTGAGGTACAGTCTCAGGGTTTTGTGGAGGGTCACAGGTGCTGTTGATTCTAAGTGACAGTTTGTGGATGAGGAGTTTCATTAACAAAATATGGGGACGTTTGCAGGGAAAGCTTTTTCTTCATGTGGTGTCTTGTCAGGAAAAAATATTCTAAGGTTTAAAATTTTGAAAATACTCTGCCATTCAAATAGAAATCAGGTTCTTAATAACTGCTCCATGATTGAACTTGATTGTATCTCACTTTTAAGATTTTTTATAACAAATTACTTTCATATTTGAGCTACATGAGTTTCAGTAATACCTGGGATTCTTGTATTAATTCTGGGGCAGCGGAAATTGGGTTCCCCCATACTATCACAAAAGTACGATTTATATGTAGTGTTGTAAAATGTATTTTGTGAGTTGGCTTGTTCATTATAACCTTACTTTGCCTTGCCTTGACAGGTTGTTTCAGGTTATAGAGCATATAGATGATGTGCTGGCTCTTCTAAATCTGGTGAGTCTTGTCAGAGAAGCTGGATGGTTAACTAGCAGATACAGGTCACTTAAGTGTGTCTGTCAATATCCAAAATTTATATGTTAAATAGCATAACTCTGGCATATTTCCAAGTCAGGAAAATACAAAGATCTTTAGTTTCAATGTGATTGATAAATAACTTGCTTTTAACTTGAAAATGTTATACTATAAACCGAAAGAAGCTCTGCAGCAGGTAAGTCTGAAGTTCATCTGAGGAAACTGTATTTTGCAATGTTGTTTTAAACTCTGTTCTGAAAGTATGCAACCACACAGTTATTCTAATTTTGTGAATAATAGCACTGTTGGAGATCCATGAGATAACACTAGAGGGAATTATTTTAGAAGAACAGCCTAAGACATCTAATTCTTACCTAATGTAGCTTTCAAAGCAGTGTATTTCTTTGTTTTTGTTTGTTTGGTTGGGTTTTTTTAATTTTGCTTTTTTAGATACGAAATATTTACGATCCGATATTAATGTTCTTGGCAAATCAGAAACACTTATTCAGAAGGTGTCGTATATGTAGCATTGCTATTTTAGAAAGAAATCTCTTAAAAACCATAGCAAAACTTTTACCTAGAGTACTGGTAACAAAACTGTAGTGTTTTCTAATAAGTTTGTGCAATTTGGATAGAGAAATGGGAGATGTGTACAAAACCAGCCATTTGTTGTAGTCAAAACTCAGCAACTTCAGAAATGTGGGTATTTTCCATTATGCAGCACAAGCATTTTATCTCCTTGTAAAATACAAAGTAAGCAATGCCCTCATTGAAGATGTGTCCAGAAAATACATAGTGTTTCAATATGCTTTTTTTCTGTTTTAGGCTTGTATGATGATCATAACCTTCTTGCCATATACAGTAAGTAATTTTCTAAAATCCAATGTATGTTTAAATTACTGTGTTTGTTTTCTTCATTTATTTAGAAAGACTTTACCAAAGTATTCAAAAACCCAGGAAAGTGTTGCTGTAGTATAAAGCCTGAATCCATTATTGTAGTTAAGTGTTGCTTCTTGAAAATTCATGAAGCTATTTTATAACCTTCAAATATTGCCTGTTTTAGACCTGGCAGAAATTGGGTGTTCTAGAAACAAAAATTACAAGTATGAAAAGTCATAATATCATAGAATAGTTTGGGTTGGAAGGGGCCATTAATGATCCTATAGTCCAACCACTGCAAAGATCAGGAATGTCTTCAACTGATGAAGTTGCTCAAAGCCCCTCACCCTGTATGTCTCCAGCGACAGGCCAGCTATGCCAGTGTTTCACCACCCTCATGATAAAAAAATCTGACATGATTTCTTTTTAAAAAGCAACTGTATTGAAAAAGGTCCAGGTTATCTGATAAGAATTCTGGTAAGATAAATAAAACTGTGTTTCAAATTCCTCCTTATATGGCAAGACATTTTCCTTTTTTAATTTAGACCGAGTTTGTGGTATCACTTCTGATGTGCTCTTCAAGGCTGATTCTGTCAGCTGATGGTTAGTGTTTAAAATCTGCACAATTTTTGGTCATATGACCTCAAAAGAATATTTGCAAATGAATACCATACTAACGGAACAAAAAAGTTGCATAAAATGCATTTTAAATGTTGTGTGTGTAAGACATGCTTCTGTTTCTCCTTGGATATATATGTGTCTTACATTTAGGCTGCAAAAAATAAGGCTGTGGTCAATAAGACGATCTTTGTCAGCAAGAGAGCATACTTGCCATTTTGCCTTGAAGCTGAAATTATTTTTGGAAACCATGTCAGTGTTACCTTAATACTACACCCTGCTTTTTTTTTTTTTTTTTTTTTTTTTTTTTCCCTCTTATTTATCCTTCCTTAAAGAAGCTGCAAAAATTAATACAACAGGGAGCCATGGAGGTAGACAAAATAAAAGATTCAAAAAAGTATCCTAATATCAAGAATTTTCACAGCTATGACATCATCTTAGCCAAAACCAGGTAAACTTTATGCTCAGGTACAAGCCACTATGTAATTATTATGGAGGCACAGTGCCAGAGTGGCTAAGGTTTAGCACTGTCAACGTCAGAGCAAAACCATTTCTCCAGATGTGTTTGGTTGGGATGCCTGCACGTATTTGTGGGTAGAAATTCCATTTAATGAAATTACGTGGAAATGCAAATTATTATTTAGATTTATAAGTTTATAGAGTGCTTCTGTGTCTCTACTGTTATTCCTACATTGCTTCTTAATTAAATATATGATCTTGTTGATTTTTTCCAGTTTTCCTTAATGGCCTCCTTTCCAGGGGTACCTTTTGGCATCTTCCTGTTCAGTGTCTGTGCTGTTGTCATTGGCCTTATACAGGTATTGGAGCTATCCATTTACATGTTCACTTTTAAATAAACTTTCTTGTGTAGAACTGAAATTAAGTTTCTTAGTGAGGGGCATAAATGGCTAAATATGTTATTTGTAGGGAGGGGCATGAATTGCTAAATATGTTATTTTTATAGCATTCTTTTTCAGAGTTGCACCCATTATGATAATACAGTACCTGTATGTAAGACAAAAGTTCACTGTCCCATAAAGCTGTTTTAAGCAACTAAATCAGATGATCTTAGTGTTCATAGAATTCCTTTTTGCAAAAATGCCTCGGGGAAAGAACAATGGACTTTTCATGCTGATTGATGTCTTTTTAAGCCGTGCAGCAGTGGGTGTGGGAACACAGGCTTTCAGCCTCAAGTCCAGCAGCACTCTTCCTCCTGGTGCAGTGCTCTGTTGCTTTCAGTTCTTTATTACAGAGGTCTTCATTCCACTTCATCAAAGATCAAAGGTCATGACAGGCTCTGCAGAGACTAAAATCTTTGCATGCAGTGTATCATCTAATATCAGAGTTTCTAGGAACAACTTTCCAGATGGGAGTGGAGAAAAAGTTTGAAAGTGTTTTGGAATGTGTTGATTTATAGTTCCTTGTCTTATATTCAAAATCCTGCATATACCTATATGTAATAAGTTAAGTAATGCTCTTTTCCTTGCAGGCTGTGATAGTAGCATATGGATTCTATCACCCGCACTTACTGAATCAACAGATACAGGAATCTGAAAATCAGGGTTTCTATAAACGTCATATCTTAAAGATTATCTTAAGAGGACCGGTTTTATGCTTTCTAGCAGCCATCTTTTCTTTTTTCTTTATTCCCTTGGTAAGTTCTCTCAGTTAATGGAAAACTTCGATGCAGCAGTTTGTATTAGCTGTCTTTAGGACTGTGTATGAAAGTAATCATGTCCATGTTAATTATGCAGACTTTTTCATTTGCCAGTTCTAGGGTGTTGTAATCATGACTGCTAATTTGCATTGAATGTATTTAATCACATGTATCAAACCTGTAACTTGATCCATGAGTTTGTTTAAAAAGAATATTCTGCTACAATGCTATTTGCTCTGCCTGCTTTTTTTTTTAAGCAGGTCTTCTAAAATCTACCTTAGTACCTTGTGCATCAGAAGTAGTTGAGGTAATATGGAAACTTACATGAAATGATCACCACATTGCACAAACTGAGGAAGAGTGAATGCAATTGCTGCACTAATTTAGAGTGTAAGAGCAGAGTAGACAGACCAGTTAGCCCACCTGCACCTCAAAACAAATAGTTTTGTCTAAGGGCTGCTTTTACGTAGCCTTTTCCATCTTTATTTGATGTCTGTGAGTTGCTACTACTTATTAATAGCTTTGACTCTTTTCTGGAACCCCTACTTGGAACTGAAATCTAATTTTTGAATGTATCCTGAGCTTCCATTCCTCTTGTTCTTTAGGAAAAGATGGATTTAACTGAATCTTGAGAAAGATTCCACAGGAATTAGTGGTATTTAAATAATCCCCAAGTTTGTGAGAAATCAGGTTGCTCTTGATGAAAGGAGCTGTTATGAGTCCAAACATGAAAAGGCCTAGTTTTATCTGAAAATATGTTTTCCTCCTTTTCCTCACTCTGTTCACTGCAGTTTGGTTGTTTGTTTTTAATATTAACAATAGTGAAATTAGTCTCCAAGTTGCTTCTGTGCTTAGACCTGTGCAAAGCCTGTGAACCACTTGAACCACTTTGGAACTACCAATGTGTTTTTGTGACACAAATGTAGAATCTTAGGATATCACAAATTGGAAGGACTCATAAGGATTATTGGGATAATTCTTAAAGTTCCAAAGCAGTTGTTCCTGCACTTTTAAATTTAGCAGAATTATATCTTTGCTTTTTTTAGTTTGCTTCATTACTAAATTAGTTAGTAAAAATCAGTATTTGGTTCCACATGCAATATTCAGGTGGTGCATGAGCATTTCAGCTGAGCCTTTTTCTTTTTGAAAGTCAAGATTTCTTTTTCTCAATGTGGCTAGTTCTAAGATTGAGAGTTGTAGTTTCATATTAAATCTGGAAGGTAATTTATATTTTGATAACTATATTTAAACTTTTCATCTTCTCTAACAGTCTTACGTACTTCTTGGACTTGTAATCGTTTTTCCGCATCTCACTCGATTAATTACATGGTGTAAAACCAAAGTTCTTGGTGAGTAATGAAATTCCTAGACATATTTTCAGATTGGGTTCTCAGCATGCTATGTAGACTGCCCAGAATGAAGTAATTTCAGTTCTGCTTTCATTTTTGGTCTTGAAACATAGTGATTTTAGGGTTTATTGATGTGCTTCTAAACAGTGTCTCCCTTTCTCCCTCGTTTCCCATAATTGTATTGAGATTTGTGTAAGGCACAACATCTTTAAAGATCATTTCCCAGTGCAAAACCATTCTGGTTTCTCCTGATAATTTAAGTGTACGCAGACACACGGAGGTGTATGTATGATAGCTTCAGGCCATCTATCCCTATTCCCTCCTCAAGAGGGAGCGTGGAGATGGAAGAACATAAGGAGGTAAGCTCTATGCCTTTATCACTTTCTTCCCTACAATGCTGAACAGTCACACATTTTCAAACAGGCAAGCACTGCACCTGTAAATCAAACTTCCTCACAATAGCTAACTGTTCCGGGTATTACATCTCATTAACTGCTGTGATGTACAGAGGTGCCTTCACAGGTGCCTTAAATTAGCCTAAATCCATGCCTCCTTCCCTCATGTGCTTTTTGCCCTTGTCTCAGCACTAACAATTGCACAACCATAGCAACAACCTGAGCTGCTCTTAAAACCTGCTGAGAAAGAAGTTACCGTTGCCAAAATAAAAGGAGAAGGGGATATCATGCAGCGTACTTGGCCAAAAGGTGCAGTGTCCCTCTGAAAGGGACCACAAAGCCACTGAACAGATAATATCTTTGGCACTGACACTCCCAAGCTGGGTCACAAGAATGACACCTTTGTACTGCTGCTGCTGTCCAGACTAGTACCAGTCTTGTCTGTTTACAGTACAAATGGGAACATACTCTTCACTCCCCCATGTGGCAGCAATAACAGGGAGGCAGAAATGCTCTGAAAGGATGAAGCCAGAGTCTCAGAGCCTGAGAATGAACACATACAAATATCGCCCATGGTTATTGCGATGGGGCCACTGTGGTTTGTGGTCAGGTCACATCTCTACCTCTCACCCTGTCAGATGGCTGAAATACTGTTTTACTGAATTTCTTGTGATTACACCTGCTTTGCATTCCTGTGGAACCTTAACCTTTTTCTTTGTGCAGTCTATACACCTGAAGCAGTGTATTTGGCTAACTAGGCTGTTTTGAGTTCAGTCTGAGTTCAGTTAGAGATGTGTTCGACATTTCCTATAAAAGCTACACCTTTTGACAAAAGGATTGAATTATTTCAAAAGAGGTCATTTAATATCCCAGTTCAGCCTCCATGCTTGAGATAGATTTTTTTCTGCCATGTGCGTAAGTTCTCCAAGCTGTCATAGAGCATCTGCAGCTATTAGGGCTTCCCGAGGCACAGCATCTGATTTATTTTGTCCAATTACAGCTTAGAGTCATTATTCACTTGGTGGAAATGGTTTGCCATACAGTTTAAAAGACAGAGGGGGTTTTTTTTGTTGCTGTTTATGAAACACTTGTCTTGAAAGAAACAAAAATTTCAGAGAGAGGCACATATGCCAAAAAAGTGGAGTGACTGGCATGTGTGCATGACTGGCATACTTTTGTCTAAAGAAAAATTTTGGCAGATGGGGAAAAAGGGAGGTCACAGTAGGTTGTTGAACTACCTTATTTTATACTTCTTTTCATTATCAAGTCTCTGGATTTGTTTCCAGGTCAGAGAGGTGAAGAGGAGGAACACCACAGCTTAGAAACCTTCACTTTTTACCTCAGTGAGCCTCTGAGTAAGGAACGAGTAGAAGCATTCAGTGATGGAGTCTATGCCATAGTAGCAACCCTGCTCATTTTGGATATATGGTAAGGCTTTGTGCTGGTTCTTACACTTCATCTTGTTAAGTATATTAACTTTTGTCTGTATGTAATACTCGAGGAAATAAAATTAAACAAACATTGTCATTGGCTTCCAAAATCTGCAGTACTTACTTTGAAGTATAATTTTCTATAAGGACACAGATCACAAACTAAAGATACTGCTTAATACCCACATTCCAGCAGTAATGATCTTCAGTGTGTGTAATACGTGTTGTGGTGTAGAGTCTTGAAGAACAAAACTTCCTTTTTTGCTTAGTTATGTTTTCAGATGAAAGCCTTTTATCAATAAAAGCTGTTTAGTCACTGTACCAACTTTATTAACCCAAAGGAATGCCAATCTGCATTCAGATTTCCTTTTATATATAATTTCTTTGCAGAGCTGTTATTTGAAACACTGTTTCTAAATTATACATTAGAGAAGTACAGAGTGGATTCTTGTTCACTACTTGCTCAGAATAAAGCAGCATAGTTCAGTTTTGCTCCAGATGTGTTTTTATAACAGTAATATGCAAAGTACAGTAATTTTTCTCTCCACAGTGAAGACAATGTTCCTGATCCCAGAGAAGTTGAGGAGAAGTTCCATGGTAGTCTTCTTGAAGCTTTAAGTGAATATGGGCCAAACTACCTTGCTTACTTTGGCTCATTTGTTACAATTGGTCTTCTGTGGTTTGTCCATCACTCTCTTTTCCTTTATGTAACAAAAGCTACCCGCTTAATGGGACTGCTCAACATACTTTCATTGGCTTTCATTGGTGGGCTTCCACTAGCTTACCAGCTGACCAGTGAATTTGCAGAAAAGTCTCATAATGAAATAGAAGCCATTCAGGTCAGCTGCGTTATCACTTTCTTTGCCAGCATATTTCAGTTTGCAATATGGACTACAGCCCTTCTCAATGAAGAGGAAACTTTGCATGCCTTTGCTAGATATGGTGGCAAGGAGCATGCCTTCATGTTTGCCAAGCTGGCTCTCTACCCTTGTGTAAGCCTTGGGGCCTTTTTTTTAACTTGCTTGTTAAGTGAATTTAGCACAGCAATTTTCCATCTTATGCAGATTGTAATCCCGTTTGCTTTTCTTGCCCTGCGCATTTTTGTTAGAATTTCTTTAACTGCCATAAAGTCTGTGATGTCTCTCTCCAGACGGAAGGTTGTATTGTTAGAAGAGGAGGAGGCATGTTTGTCTCCAAATGAAACACTGTCCTAAATTTCAGCAAAGTGCATGTGAACTTACAAGATCAACTTCAGTTCCTCTGACTTGCATTATATTCATGTGTGCATTATAATGATGTAAACCAAAGCCTATACTTACCATAACTGGGGCATATTTATGTTTAAGCTGGTCATGCTCAAGACCCTTTCTCTAAAATCTGCTATTGAAAATACTGAGTAAACAAGGGATGTAAAGAAAAGCATGTTCCCCTTCTTTTAGGGTTGCCCTATAGGAAAAAATGCTGCTTGACATGTAACTGCAGCAGTGATCGATTAAGAGGTGCACAGATACCCAGCAAAATGGCAGCCAAACACAGGCATAAAAGTTGGTTGGTTGTAAGAGAATGTGAGTAATGGAAAACACAGAGATTCCTGGATTTCTGGTATCATAGTAGAACGTACAACTTACTAGTTTCCTTTTTTTTTTAATTTTATTTTTTCAATGGTTACACTGTTCTGCATAATCACAAAGAGAATAGCAGTTGGAAATCTGAGTTTGAGTGGTTGCTCTGTGTGTGAGTTTAGATGAGAGTTGCAGTTGTGATAGCAGTCTTCCAAGCCATCTGAACACAAGTTCTTTGGGCATATCTATTCTTTTTTAAAAAAGGATATAACAAATGACGATTCATGTGGCTTTGCATCCAAGTTTCTACTAGCTTTGATACTTTCTGAGGGCAAAGAGCTGTGTGATTAGATGTAAGTTTTTTTCTGTTCTGCAGAAGCTGCTCATCTGAAGTCTCTGAATTTCTCAGGCTTTTTGTGTCTGTTTTTTTGTCACTGGAACATCCTTCTGGTATTTGGAAGGCATGGTGCCATGTTTGAGGAGAGTATGAGATTGCAATGTGTGAAAGTTCCACATCAGGTAAGGGAGTTGAGCTTTCTCCTGAGTTGTGGACAACTAAGGGATTCCATAGATTTCTGAGTCTCAGGAAGACAGCAGAAGAAATCAACCCCTAGAAGTTCCTGTCCATGATACATTGAATTTTTATTTTTTTTACACTTACATGCAGCTGGATAAGTTTTGTGCTTTTCAAATCATCTAACTTCTGGCTGCCCTAGAAACCATTACATTCCCTTTGACAGAGTGATTAATTTGTATCTTGAATTGTCTTAGTGCCTGACAACTTTAATGCCATAATTAAAGGCATTTGGGGAATTTTGATCATCATTTAAAAAAAGTGTCAAAATATGTCTGAAGAAATTATGGGTGAAAAAAAATTCAAATATCTTGTTTCAGTTGAGATCAGTCCTGAAAGCACTTGTGCTTTTGTTTTGAAGCACCTTGATACCTAATATCTAATTGTGAATATTACATACTTATGAAGAGTATGTTCAGCTATTCAAGGGGATTTATACCTAGTTGTGGTTAAATGACTTGCATTGTGTTGTGTATAGCAGTTTTTCGGATACTTAATAAAAGCACTTTTGGTTCTGTATGGTTTAGTTTGTTTCTAATGTGCAGCAGACACATAGTAAGTTGTGAATATGTGTATTTGTAATAAATTGCAATCAGTGAAAGAACAAAACTTCAAGCCATTTATTTCTTCTCTGTAGGTGAACTTTAAGACCGATGTCTATAATTAAAATGATGTTAGATGGGTTTTTTCCTATAAGATCATAAGGTTCCTTCCAACCTCAGTAGTTTTGTGATTTTTTTTTATAAAACACCAAAATGTTTTTAATGTGATGTAAAGAAATGTTGATTCTGCTTCTCATGATACCTGAAGAAAATGAAACCCAAAATTTGAATCTGACTAAGGAGTTTCATTTCAGTGTTTGTAAGGATTGCTTTGTATAAAGCAATGTATAAATATTACAAGGCACTGTTTTGGCTCAATAATGCATTTTTCTCTTTTTTTTCTTTTTTTTTTCTTTTCCTTTTTTTTTTTTTTATCCTCTGTGTGTGTGTGTGTGGTTTTGGTTGGTTGGTTGATTTGGTTTGGGTTTTGGGGTTGGTTGGTTTGGGTTCTTTTGTTTTTCCTGCTTACAAATAAGTAATTTGTTCTGCAGAAAGGTTTTTTTTTTTGCTTGTGGTCAAGATAGCATTATTCAATGCCAATGTGGTAATATCTCAGAACCGAAACCTGAGGACAAACATTATATGAGACTCTGTAAATGACAAAGGTCATTTAGCATCATTTTAAGTTCTTGAGAATGAAATTGCTTTAATTTGAAATGTGTCATTCTCAAGTAGAAAGATAATTCCCAAATACAATTTTAACTAGTTATTCTTTATAGAATTACTAATGACCACAGGGTTTTGTATCTATGAAAATTAAAGTTAAATATAATAATTGTTACAATCCCAGAATCACATAATGGATGTCATTGGAAGGGGCCTCTGAAGACCATCTAGTCCAGCCCTCCAGTTTAAAGTAGGGCTGGCTAGACATTGGTTGCCGAGGTCTCTGTCCAGTCAGACTGAGCATCTGCACAGAGACACCATAACCACTCAACAGCTTATAGCATAATGGAATTATTAAGGTTGGAAGAGACCTTTTAGATCATCCAGTCCAACCATCCACCCAACAGTGCCACTGTAACCCATAGACCACTAAAACATCACCTGCACCAGATCCTCATGTCTCTCGAACATCTCTAGGGATGGTGACTCCACCACCAACCTATGCCAGTATCTGACCATCCTGACAGTGAAAAAATATTTCCAGTATCTGTTTTCAAAGGGCTCAACAGGTTTTAATGTCCAATTATCCTTATGAGTTTTGTGGTAAATAGGTGTGATTTGTGCTAATAAAGTGGAACAGTAATCAATATCAATAGTTAAGATGTAACACTGAGAAGGGAGGAGTTCCCCCCCCTTTTCCTCTGCAGATTTTCGAAGAGCAGAAAACAGGAAGAAACTAAGATAAGACTAGCTAAATTTATCTGGGAGACTGGAGATTTGGGGGAACTCTAAAAAAATTGTCAGTTATATGAGATTTACTGCCCAGAACAGAGTAGGACGTGGGAAACTCCAAAGAAACTTAATTATATGAAATTTAGGCCTTAATATTCATAGTATCAGATTATATAATAGAAGCTTAATGCGCATGTGTAATCTAAGAAGTCATTGAAAGGACTCGTGAGGAAGATGATGAGCCTTACTCACTGCGACCCCCGAAGGTGGGGAGACACCCTAAAAGGCGATAGTGGAGCATGCGTAGTAAAGAGGATGATGGGTGGAGATAAGAAGAGACACGAATCGAAAATGGGTGGTGATGGGTGGAGACGGAAAGAATAAAAGGGTTAATCCTGGGGTGTCTCATCGATACGCGGTGGCATCCAAGTCCTGGCCCCGTACCCCCGCGTGGTCCTTCTGGCTCACGCACTATTATTGGAACCAAATGTATTATTTACTATTTTACATTTAAGCTGCTAAAATTAAAATAGCTGCTACATTTAACTTTGGTTTGAGGGCTTTTGGTTTTTTGTTTTGTTTTTTTGATTGGAAAATTAGGCAACTAGAAAAAAAAGAAAAAAAAAGTGGTCATTATTTGTTCCATTTAAAAGGAATTTCCTGCATTTCAATCTGTGCCCATTTATCATTGAAAAACATCGATGAGATCCCCTCGATCCTTCTCACAGGCTGCACAGTCTCAGCTCCGTCAGCCCCTCCTTGTGGCGGGGCCGCTGCGGCCCGTGCGCCGCCGGAGCTCTTTGAGTGACGGACTCGCCGGGAAGCGGAGCACAGCGTAGCACAGGGGTTGGCTTCCCAGTCACGACTGCTCCCCGCCCCTTCCTCCCGCCGCGCTCAGTTCCGGCCGCCGCCGCTGCCGCCAGGATGATCCCACCGGTGCAGGTGTCCCCGCTCATCAAGGTGAGGGCGGTGGGGGAACACCTTTGCTGTCCTGGGGGCGCGGGGGGGCGCGATGGCGCGCTCGGGCCGGCGGGCCGGGGCCGGGGGCGGCGGGGGCTGGCCGTGCCTGTGAGCTAAGCGAAGGGCGCGTCCTTGTCTCTGCTCCTGCAGTTCACCCGGTACTCTGCGCTGCTCGTGGGGATGATCTACGGCAAGAAGCGATACGGTGAGTGCGGCGTCCCGGGCGGCCGCTCCCCCGCTCCCGCCCCGCAAGGGCACCTTGAAATGGCCCGGCCGCCATTTCCCTCCCCCGGCCCGGCCACGGCCCTGCCTAGGGGGCCCTGTTGGCGTGAAGCCACAGATGCCTATGAAATGTGCCCTTCTGCCAGCAAAACTGGCTTTTCCTCCTTTTTGAGCGAGCCCGCGGGAGCGGAGCTTTCCGCCGGGAGGTCGCGAAGTTGTGTTTTAAAGATACTGTGTTGATGGCAGACTATCTGAAGCCGATTGCTGAAGAAGAGAGAAGAATAGAGGCGGAGGAGAAAAAGAAACGTGAAGAACTGGAGCGGATTGCAAAAGAGATTGCAGAAGGTAGTTTAGTGTATTCATCCCACGCTGTCTTGCAGCTGTTAGGCTGCCGGACTGGTGTTCCACCGCAGTGCTCTTAGGAGAAATTGAGGCCTGCAGTTAATCCCTGGAGGCGGTTTTAGGGCTGTGTGAGGAGTAAATAATGCTGCTGTTTACTTATGCTTGCATTTTGAAAAGCTCATCAGAACAAGAGTTAACGCTTTTGCAACAGTCAGGACTTGATAACTACTAAAAGCTGTTGGTTATTCTGTAAGGGATAACTGAATCTTTGTATCAACTGTGGCAGCAAATCCCTTTTTCATCTGGTGCAAGCCATTTTTTCATGCAGTGTGGAAACCTCACAAATATGACTGAATATAGGGCAAAGGCTACGGTATGTAATTGCAACTTGAGACTTTTAAGTGGCGTGTGTTGTTAGAGGTCAGCTTGATTTTTTTTGTATCTTGCAGTGTTACAGGTCAGCTTGGTTTGTTGTATTTCTCATATGAAGAGGGTGTGCTGGAGGGCACCACTTGCAACTAATACTGATGCTTTTGTTCTCATTCCATTTCACCTATAGTATTCCTGCTGCAGCATTGTGTCCCTTGTCCTTAGGATTGTTTCTTGTGTTCCCTGTATTGTTCTAACAGGGAATTCCTTCCCTGCCGCCATACAAAGGAATGTGCTCTCTAGCTCAGTTTCACCTAGGATTTTTAGGTAGATTTAAAACTAAGAAGAATTTTTTAAAAATTAATAACTCAGGCTGTTCTTGGTGCAGATACACACTCAGTAACTCTTTCCATGCGAAAGAGTGACATTTGCATTGTTCTAAACAAAATCGGTATTGAACAAAGCACTAAAGCTAGATTAACTACACATACAGAAATTCAGATATGTTTTGTATATCACTTACTAGAGACAGAGCTGTTTTGCCTTCTTAAATACATTGTCTCCTTTGGTCATGGACTAAATAAATGGGTCTTTTAGATGTTCTCTAGTTAGATGAAACTGTGTATTTTTGAAGGTAGAGACTGTCCTGTGATGTTGCCAGGCCACCGAGTAAGGAAATTTTCTTGATTATTGCTTTAGAATGTTTAATCTGTTTAAAAGTGGTAAAAAGTGACAGGTCTGTTGTTCCCAACAGTGCGTTTGGTCTGTTTTTTTCAGAAAAGCAATTGCTAAACTCTCATGTGCAATACAGTTGCTGAAGATAGTTCCTTACAGATGGACATGCCTGTAGCAGTAGCTTTTTCTGGACTTGTTTGACTTTTCAGTTCAGAAAATTGTCTTTTACTGCCGAGTAAACTTAAAAGTTTGCCTTCACCCAGAGCTGTTAATTACAATTCTGTTGAATAAACAAAAGTAGGAATCATCAATATTAGCGAGTAAGAAATTACATAAAAATAGTGTTTGATTCCACTAATGCTTTGCATGTTTTAGTTCTGCATGGGAGTGGCTGATAGTCCTAACCATGTTTGTGTTTTCTTCCCTTTTAGCAAGTGAAGATTCCATATTGAAATAAACAACAGATTTCGTCTGAATTTCGCACATGGAAATGCATGGCTAGGCTCTGAGCTGTCCAGTCGTGTTTGAACTCTGTGTGTGTGATACTCTATCAATAAAACACTTACTACACTTCAGTTGGTATTTTTTGAGTGAATTTCTGCTGCACAGAACAGCAGCAGAAATAGGGACAGAATGTAACAGGAAGCAACTGTCACAATCTAGCTATTGTTGCAGCTGAAATACCCTGTTGTATTCCCCAAGCAATAGCCAGTCACCACCCCCATTATCCACAGGTAATGATTGTGATCAGAAAATACATACAATTTTATACATATGGGCAGGTGGGGGAGACGGGCAAGGCACTGGCTGCCTGAATCTGTTACCTAAATGGCTTGACTGGGGAGTTAAGTAGAACCTTAGAATGTTAAGGGTTGGAAGGGACCTTCAGGACAATCGAGTCCCAACATCCCCCTGCCATGGGCAGAGG
>VZUI01083056.1:0-28158 GCA_013401135.1 Cettia cetti
CTATGTCACTGATGAAGATATTAAATAACTCTGGTTCCAGTATAGACCTCTGAGGGCACCACGTGTCACTGATGTCCGTCAGGACACTGACCCCTTGACCACAAGCCTCTGGATGGGACTGTACTGCCACTTTCTTATCCAATAGTTCTGAATCCATCTCTCTACAATTTAGAGAGAAGGATGTTGTGGGGCTTTACAGAAGCCCAGGACATCCCCACCCCTTCCCTTGTCCCCTGATGCAGTCAGTCCACCACAGAAGGCCACTGGGTTGGTCAGGCAGAGCTTGACCCTGGTGAAAGCTGTGCTGGTGTCTCAAATCACCTCCCGGTGCTTCATGTGCCTCCAAGCACAACTTCTGGGAGGATCTGTTCCATGATCTTCCCAGGCACAGAACTAAGTCTGAGTGGTCAGTATTTCCTAGGGTCCTCCTTTTTAGACCCTTTTAAAATAAGAGTACAATGTTTCCTCTTTTCCAGTCTCCTGGGACTTCACCTGGCTGCCATAACTTTTCAAACATCATGGAGAGTGGCTTGGCACCCACAGCTGCCATTTCCCTCAGGGCTTTGGGATGCAGCTCACCAGGTCCCATCGACTTTTGTACATTCAGGTTCTTCATGTGGTCACAAATCTGATCTTTACTTACAGTAAAGGGGATTTTTACAAGCAGTAAGGGGGCTTTGCGCCCCCCCCCCCCCCCCCCCCCCCCCCCCCCAGTCCTCATTCTGCCATCCATCCAATAGAGATGTATGGGAAGAAAGGTTTCCAGTGGAGACTGTGACAAAAAAGCTGTTGAAGACATTTACGTTTAAAAACATTTAATCCCTACAGTATCTGTCATATCCCTTAGGCCAAACAAGGCCTCAGGTATCAGTCAACATCCTCTGATCTCTATCTGTGAGATGGGAGTAATAATGTTCCTCATGCCAAAGAGGGAGTGAAAATTACCTGGTATTTGTAAATATGAAAGTTGAATCTCTGCACAAAATCTGCACATGTTGGTTGGCTTCACATGCCTGTAGATCCCAAATTATCAGAAATACTTTCTACACAAAGTTGGTGGTTTTTTTTCCCTATGTCAGTGACTATATAAGACTTCTGGAAGCAACAATTGTTTCTAAGAACTTCGATATTTAATAAAAGCTTTTTTCCTTTTTCTCTCATGGTTGTTTTAATGCTTACAGTTCCTTACCCAATCCTCTTGAAACCATATGGTTGTCACTGTGGATTTTAGGTGTGTATGTCTTTATAGAAACAGAATACCAAGGAATCAGCACAGTAATCTTTGAATCCAGCATTAATTGTTTTCTTCAAAAAAACCTTTCTCAATAGGGGTGGAAAACATCTGGATTTTGATAACTGCTGCTTTATATAATGAAGAAAACAAAAAAGAAGACCAAAAGGGAGAAGAGAGTAGGAAAAAAAGCATTGGAACCATAGGAAAAAACCAAAATTCTTCCTTCAACTGCTTAAAGTTTTCCATGAAACATTTTGGGGATGGGAAAAATACTTCTCTCTTTACCATCAATGTTCAGGAAGAAGCTACCTGTGGGAGCAGGTATCTTTGCCTTCCAGTTTCAAATTCTATAAAAATGAATTTAACCTCAGCTGGTTAGTAGTCTAGCTTTCAAATAATTCTTCACTACCACAGTCTCAGCCCACAGTTAAAAACAGGTGCTCTTCATTACTTGTCCGTGTTAAAACGAGATAAATTTATCCAGTTATTGGAAAACTGCTACTGGAAAAGTGTTTCTCTCCCTCACTTTGTGTCAGCACCAGAAGTAAAGGCAGAGTAGGGAAGAGAGTTTTGATGGCATTGCCAGCACAGGCAGTGCAAAGCCACAAGCTGGGACTGGTCCCAGAAGCTCCCCTAGGTCCATAGCTCACAGAGGTAAACTCAACCCCTCTTCAGTCAGGAAGCCCATTCCCTGCAGGCTGCATCCACCTGGACCTTGCTAGCCTTTGATGCCTATCATTCAGCATTTCCATGTGGATTTTTAGTGTTTGCAAAGCTGTTCATTGTTGCAAAGGAAATAAATTGTGAATATTTAGTTAGGTGTAGATATGATAACATCACAAATGCTATTTTTACACACTAAAACTCCTCCATTTCAGCCAAAGTAAAGGTGGGATGGATACCTCGAGAAAGGAAGTATACAGGGTTTTTTCATATAAGAAGACTGACTGTAAGAGAGAGAGGTGGTAAAATGTGGCTGAGCAGCAGGTTGGGTGTCAGAGCAATACCCAGTTGTTGTCTGGGCACTGCTGAAGGGATAGGAGTCCTGAAACCCACCCGTGTACACCAACATCCAGCAGAGGATGACTGAGAGAGAATCCAGACCTAGCCTCTGAGAGGGGAAACACATCTGCCTTGTATCTACTCAGACAATTGTGACTGGGCTTTTTTCTTGTTCCAGTATCCTGGATCCAAGCTCCTGGAGGTACCAGAGTGCAGCAGCTGCTCCCATGCAGCCTGTGAGCAGCCCACTCCTTCTGCCACAGCACTGCCCTTTCCTTTGAAGCCGGGTGGGAAGCAAGCCATAGCAATAATCTGCTCGTGGATGCTCTTTGATCTCCTGCTCCAGCTGAAATTCTTCCTGGTTGGGGAGGCCTTTGAGAGGCCTTTTGCATCACAAAGATTCTCACCATGATCTTGGGCAGGCTCTGTCCCAGTGGCAATGAGTTCTGCCCTGCAGCTGAAGCTAGAAATGCAAGGTTTTAACCTTTTTGTGAAACAACAGATTCAACAGACGAAACTGTAAATTTTACTCGTACTTTCCCGTCTAGTTTGAAAAAATCCATGATTTTAATCACTCAGTTCGTTGTTTGGGTCACTTCATTAGACTTCAGGAGAATTCACAATTAATGACTCAGGGCAGGCTTTCTTTTTTCACTTTCTTATTTTTCCTTTGAACCTAGCATTTTTTTCTATCCCAGACAGCATAATTTACATGATAAACAAAGTGTATATTAATCTTTTGATGTGGATCCATGTTGTTTATCAAATTTCTCATAATCTTATACCAGTCTGTCTTGTTTTGTTTTTAAAGATATTAATCTTCAGCAGAGAAAAAAAATGAGGCTTTGCTCTCTGTGTCCTGTTATACCTATTGAATCACACCACAGACTTGCCATAAAATCCTGATAGTGATAAAGCATTCTAATTTCCTTACAAGACAAGCTAGCAAACTGTGGCATGTCTAACTGATATCTCATGGTAGGTTTGCTGATTCCTGTCCCCGTTTATAGTTTGATTAGTAACTGATAATTATTGCACAATAATTTTCTTGTGAAATGCACCACCTTTCTGGAAGTAAAAGCAAAGGTTAATGGTCATGAGAAATACTATAGAAATGTTTGCATTTAACTAGAACAAAATTTTGGCTGCAGCCACAACTTTTCAGATTTGTTTGTATTTTTGAGTTTTTTTGTTTTTTTTTTTTTTTGTGGTTTTTTTTTTTTTTTTTTTTTTTTTTTTTTTTTTGTGTGCACAGGTCCTTCCATAGCATTTTTTCTTTTTCCTTTTTTTTTTTTTTTTTTTTTCTTTTTCCTTTTTTTTTTTTTTTTTTTTTTTCTATGGTGGGCAAGCTTCTTGTTGTCCTTAGAAATGTGTGTTCCCTCTTTTTGGACAAATGTGTTTGCACATCAGTGACTGGTAGTGGCCCATGCTCAATTCAAGGAAAGATGTATGCTGTGGCTGGCTATTGTGGCAATAGTCAGTGCCTGTTGTGCCTTGGGCGGGTGAGCTGGTCCTCCACATGAGCAGGAATGAGCACCTTTTGGCAGCTAAGACAAATCCCCAGTTTTCAGAAGGCCTAGATCCATGCTCAGGTTTTGGCATGCACTCCGATATTATAAGGATCAGGCTTTTCTTCTTGTCTTTGCCTACAATATATAAAAGAAATCAAAGAAAAGAAACAAAAAAGAGGGTTTTATTCCATGTCCAGAGGTATGTGGGTAGATTGGGCTAAGTCATTATCTGTGTGCATATTCAAAGGACAAATATTTTTCCTGCTCCCTCAAAAGGGGAGATTCTGACAGACTTTAGAAGTTTAGTTCATTGTGCTCAACAGATGATAGAGTTTGAACCAGGGTAAAGCAATCATGTAGCAGAGGTGAAAAAATCCCGTCACAGTATTTTTGTTGCTGGGTTATCTTGGTTCTTCATTGAAAGTGCCTTAGTCTTTCAAGCAACAATGGTCTGCTTGCCAAACCAAGTCCAGGAGTGTGGATTCATCACTTCTGCCACATAAACAGGCTGAGTTTTAAACAGGAATGTCCCTGTTGCCTTAGTGCCAAGCATGCTGGCCTTGGCTATTGGTGTGCTGTTATTTTGGTTTTGTTTTACGGCAATTTGGGGCTCACAAGATACTTGTGACATCTGTGGAGGCCTAAGCAAAAGCAAGGAGAGAGCAGGTAGTTAAAAGATACTCTCCCTTTCCTTCTCAGGCATTCCTTTACAGCAGAACGAGGGGTGCAGGATGGACCTGCCTCTCAACGGAAACCTGCAGGGACCTGCCTCTCTGGGTTTCCCTTACATCCCCACATTTCAAGCTTGCCTTCTCAGAGGCAGCATGTGCTTCCCCTCACAGGTGACAGGAGTTGCAGAAGACATGCAAAGCAAGGCCCTTGCATGGCACTGGTTCAAAAATAACAGCTTTTATTGAAGTATAGTAATTACTGGCACCTTGTCAGGAAATGTTACTGTTGAAAATCTTCCTGTTAAAGTCACTTCTTCCATCAAAGTAACTTCTTCCACAGTAGGTACGGTGATATATGAATACACTTATTTTCCAGACAAAACCCAGCCATTTTTCATAGGTGCCTAGGCTCAGGCCTGTTTGCTTTCACTTGCCTCTCTTGCTGATGGTAAGTCTGGCATGTTAATCCTCTCTGGTACTGTGCTGAATACCTTCACTCCTGGGGTAAATCAGCTTTGCTTAGAGGAGTGCTTGGGATTGGGGAGTTAATGCTGTGAGCTGCCCAGTCACTCTTCATGTGTACAATGGGTACAAAAAAGAGATCCAGAAGCAGAATCAGTTCAGAGAATATAAAAAGTTGTTACCTTCATTCTTCCTCACATGGGTGAAGTCAACAGCAACTTCTTTGATATGGTGACCTAAGCACTGGGACCAAATATTTTCAGAGTTATTTTGTGGTCTTGGCTCTCTGCCATAGTTTTCCCTTACTTAAAAATAGGCAAATAATCCTCTCTTTTAAAGCCTCAGAAGGCACTAAAAGAAATAAAAAAGTATTGTGTGTGCAAAGTTGGACATTGGATACTCAGGGGTATGCAAGCAGCTGGTAGCATGGGATCTGTAGCAAAAAAGTAAGAAAAGGAAGAAAAACAGTATTTATGATATAGATTAAAGTAATCACTTAAAAAAATAAAGAGGCCCTAAGAATGGGTCTGATATCCCTCAGGGGTCTGTGCTGGGGCCAGCTCTGTTCAATATTTTTATTGACAACATGGACGAGGGTATTAAGGCTTTGATTAGTAAGTTTGCAGATGTTACTAAGCTGGGAGTGTGTATTGATCTGCTGGAAAGTAGGACAGCTCTGCAGAGAGACCTGGAATATTTGGATGGATGGGCAGAGTCCAGGAGGATGAAGTTTAATAAGTTCAAATGCTGAGTCCTGCATTTTGGCCACAATAACCCCCTACAACATTACAGGCTGTGGATGGCGGGGCTGGACAGTGCCCAGGCAGAAAGGGACCTGGGGGTGCTGTGACAGCAGCTGAACATGAGCCAGGCTGTGCCCAGGTGGCCAAGAAGGCCAAAGGCATCCTGGCCTGGATCAGGAATGGTGTGTCCAGCAGGAGCAGGGAGGTCATTCTTCCCCTGTACTCAGCCCTGGTGAGGCCACACCTTGAGCGCTGTGTCCAGCTCTGACCCCTCAGTTCAGGAAGGACCTTGAGACACTTGAGGGCATCCAGAGGAGGCAACGAGGCTGGAGAGGGGCTTGGAACACAAACCCTGTGAGGAACGACTGAGGGAGCTGGGAGTGTCTAGCCTGGAGAAAAGGAGACGCAGAGGTGACCTTATCACTCTCTACAGCTGCCTAAGAGGTGGTTGTGGTCAGGTGGGGTTGGTCTCTTTCTCCAGGCAGCAGCTGACAGAACAAGAGGACACAGTCGTAAGCTTTGTCTAGGAAATATAGGATGGTATTAGGAAAAATTTTTTTACAGAAAGGGTGATAAAGTACTGGAATGGTCTGCTGGGGGAGGTGGTGGAGTCCCCATCCCTGGATGTGTTTAAAAAACAGGTTGGATGTGACACTTGGTGCCATGGTTTAGTTGAAGTGTTAGGGCACGAGTTGGACTCAATGATTTTGGAGGTCCCATCCAACCTAGTGATTCTGTGATTCTGTAATGATGAGACAATTAAATATCACATGGTCATCTGATACTGTGAAGGCAATGAGGTGTGCAGCCAGCCAGTCCTTGGGGCAGTGTGCCCATGCTGCCTACTGTAGGCAGTGGGAGCCATCAAGGTAGCTATAGGTGAAGCAATGGTATAAAATCCTGCAACATGGTGCTAGGTTATCCAGGGACCCAGAACAACAAGTGGTCTAGCAATGTGGAATTAAAGAGGCAGAGATGTCCAGAACCAGCCTGCGGATCTAGCTTTGGACTATGGGATTAGAAAGGCTTTCAGCTTTGGGGTAGGTGCTACCCTTCTCTCCTGGGCAAAAAGTTTTGTTCTGAGGCAGGCAGGGCTGCTGATGATAGGATGGGATGCCTCCTCCTCTGCTTCTCCAAAGGATGATTTGAAACTACATTGGAGTTGTTATGGCCCGTTTTAGGCTATCTTGTGTGCTGAGCCTCAAATGCCCCACTTGTCACTGAAAATTAGGCTGGATAAAGCGTCAGTTAGCTCCCTGAGCCATTATTAAAGTTAGTTTTAGTATCTCCAAGGTGATTAATATTTATATACCAACAGAGGAGCTGGAATCAGTCTCTCAACTTGCACACAGAAGCCTTGTGCGTAGTGCCTGGAGCATCTAAGCCATCTGTGTCTGGGGCCAGAATCTGACCTAGGGTGAAAGGCACGACTGTAACATGACATGTGGTTATATGACTTAGACTTGACTTCACGTGGGAGAAAATGGCAATTCTTAAGGAAGTCTTTGTTTAAAGAACCTTCCCCATCTTGCTGATGAGGCCAGGAGGTTGCACAGTCTCCCCTGGCACTGGGACAAGAACTGTGCCTCTGTCTTTGTTTTGCTTAGGAGAGCTCTTGAGGCTGGTTGCTCAAGGCATGAGGCCAGCCAGAATTTCCTTGGCTATGCAACATGCCGATTACTTGCCCGCTTCCTGTGCAGAGCTTACGTGGTACAGAGGACTTTGTCCAAGCCTTCTACGTCAAAAGGGAATTAAATTTCAATGCAAACACAGGTTTCATAGTTGAGCCCTTAAGCCTACAACAAACTCTGCAGTTTAATCTGCTGCTGCTGTAGACAAGCTATCCTTGTTAAATAGTTTAAATTTAGCTGGTAGAGCCCTTGAGAGATTATTTTTGGGACACATAGTGTTTACTGATCTCCACTAATCATGTTATCTATTAATTCTGCTGTTCAAGAGCACATGCTTAGACCTTGTACTTTGTTGCTAATTTGTCTTTCTCCCATATGAAGCAGAGACTCAAGGAAATTAGGAAATTACTCTGATTGTTTCTATCAGGTCTCTTGATTAGTGCTTTGAGCAGTAGATCAGATCTGCACAGAGAGGCTGAATCCTGGCTGACCTTTTCTTAGCCCTGAGTTTACAAACATGAGAAGGAACTTTGTTTACTGCAGATGTGCAGTTTGCTGGATGCATTAACAAATGTCAGCAGTCCAGCAGTCAGTGCTTTCCTCACTCTGCTGCTCAGAAGTACTGTGTTGTTGGGTGAAGGTACTCAAACTCTGGCACTGGGCAGCACAATGCTCTCTGCAATTTATCCCCTACTGTAGCCCCCTTTTGCAAAAGCAAAGAATTTCTTACAGAGGAAGCCCCAATACTTTCTATTTTCCTTTTTGTTTTTTTTTTTTTAAAAAAAAAAAAAAAAAAAAAAAAAAAAAAAAAAAAAAAGCTTTTGCCTTAGCAGGGAACCAAGGCTGCCAAAATGTGAGGGATTGCCCTGGGAAGCAGATGAGGATGCTACGCAGATATAACCAGGTGTGATTTTCTTTCAGGCATTGCTGGGGAATGAACCTCTGCTTCTGCCAGGTTTTAGATGGTATAAACTATCCCTGTGATGAGAAGGGTATTTTCTTCAACCCTTCTGCTCTGGGAGAGAGTGCTAGGTGCCAGAACAGTGAAAGCAAGGGCAGAGAGAGTTTGGAGATTAATTAATAATGAGGATTTAGTTATGAAGTGACAAACTGTCATGGAATGGATACACAACTGCTGTGGTCATGCTGCTGCTGCTCCAGCTTGTGTGCTGTGGTTTGTCCTTGGAAAACCCACCATGTAGTGTTACATACTCACATACATGGGAAATTTAACATAATATACTGTCCCTGTTTAAACTTCCTAGTCAAACATAAGTTTAAAATCCCAGCCGAATCATCCCAGATCTTATGAAAAAATATTCTGGTTTACTGCACTCCTTGAAAAATTGTTGTATTACAGTCAAACTACCTCAAACTCTTCTGTAAGATCTATATTCCATTTTCTTTTGTTAGCAGTACAATGACAGATGAAGTATGCGGGTGTAAAGGGAAGAGAGGGAGAAAGAGTATATGAGGGGAAAATGCTATTTTAGAAATTATTTCTGTGGATGCATACATTGGCAGCTCTTCTCTGAGTTCTCTGGTGGGCTGTGCAAGAAAAGCAATCTGATTTTCAGACAGGATGCTCAAGTATGGACAAGGATGTGCTGTGTTGTTAGGGAACTGAGGGTTGTTAGGTAACCCTGTAGGTCCCAACACAATGTAAAGTAGCTTTCTGAGAAAGGCACTGTTGGAAGGTGAGAACTAGAGCTGCTGTCAGGAAGACTTCAGTCTATTTTCTGCTTGTCCTGGGGAAAATTTCTTGGTACAAATAGAATTAAGACCAAGAAAAACCTGCCCAACTTTTAATTCTATTATTGGATAATAATATTTCAAATTATCTTTTTTTTTATCTTTATATTATAACTGAGGAAGTTTCCCCTCCAAAAGTGGTAGAGACCAAAGACATTTTCTGTTTGCAATCACAAAGTTTTGTTTTCTTTATGTTGCCTCTTGTAAAATGTTTTTCTAAGAGTGCTTCACAAAAAATTAAGAAGTAGCATTAAACAAATACTTTTGCACAAAATAGAAAAAAGTGCAGTCTGCAGCTCCTTAGTGGCTGGTGCATTCTACTGCAAAGACTTTGAATGTATCTCTTCCAGTTCTTTTATTTCTGTACTCTTCAACTCCCAATACTCCCAATGTTACAATATGATTGTAACACTTTCAACAGACTACTTTCTATGGACAGACCTTGATGATTGAACAGCATTGTGCTGAATAGTGAATTATATAAGTGTGAATAGGTGTTATTTTATTGGAAGAGAGAAGACTTCCTTTCTTCTAGAAGATCTGCCCAGCAAAAGACAGAGCTTCAGTGGGTTTAATATTCAATTTCCATCATGGAGGGAGTAATTAAATGGGCTGAAGAAATGGGATTCCAAATGAACATTTCAAAAATGAGTAAGCTAGCAAAACAGTTAGTAGATGAGATTAAGGGAAATAAATATAAGACCATGAATCCCGGAAAGTACAATCTTAACCATATCTACATGATGCTGAACTTGGAAAGAGGTCTTGGAGTTGAGGGCTTTCTTCAATTAACTTTCAGTATACAACCATATGCTAACAAGCCCAACAAAATGTTGGTCAGCATTGAAGGATCATGAGAGGGAAAAAGGCACTCTTTTATTTGGCAAGTGCACAAGTTCTGTGTGCAACTCCATTCTCGACACTGCAAGAGGAACTTAGAAGAAGGCAGCAATCTGGATCACTGTGTTTTAAAGAGATATCAAAATACAGGACATTAAAGAGCAGAAGAAACTGGAGTTCTATGCCTGAAGCCTACAAAACCAGAAGGCAGGTGGACAGGCCTAATGCACAACTAAATGCCCAAGTACTGGGACTTGGGTCAGTTGGTCAGAGATCAGATCAAATCTGAGAGAAAACACTCCACTCTGTGAGTAGTCAACTTCTGAATTTGATCTTGCAGGAAACTGTAGAAACAGATGCTATCAGCATATTCAAATACAGGTTAGACAATTTAATGTGTAATAGGCCTGGAAACAGTTAAGTTAAAGGTCTAAGGGACACAAAAAGGGCATGCATCCTCTGACAACCCTGACACAGCATCTGAGGGTGTGGGAGGAAGGTGCAGGAGAAGGAAGCCAGGGGAGCAGCAGGCTTGCGTGACTGGTGTCTCCTACCGTGCTGCTGGAGGCAGAGCGTGGGGCTGGCTGCACCCGTGGGCTGACCTCTCCCTTCATGCCCAGCTGTTCAGCTGGCCAGTGTCCAGTGAGACACAACTGCAGCCAAAAGGGCAGTGGCGGATAAAGACCTAGGACCTCACACAGCTGACAAACACAGACTGGTTCCAAAGCAGCTTTGCCCTTTGAAAGAAACTCTTTGTCACTGAATGCTTTTCTCCAGTGCCACGCTGGGGGCAAGAGATGCACGGCCAGTGCAACATCTGCGTGTCATATGAATATCTGAAATAAATGACATAAACCTGAGCTAGGCCAACTTAAACTTATCCTTGTGTGCAATGATGAACTGAGTTTAAGTAGGTCCTACGCTTAATAAATGAAAATAAATGAGATCTAAAACCTTGCCTTCTCTCTTTGTAGGAAACAAGACAGATTGCTACTAGGATTATTACAAGAAACAAGGATTAGATTACTACATATTGAATTTTTATACATTTTTATTAGAAATCTTCTGAATTATCTTTTGAAAAAAACCACATTTTTCTTTAAACAGGAAATATTTGTTTCTATTGCTGAAGGTTACACTTGATTCCTCAATTTTTTTAGTGAAAATGTTTATGTTTTCAAGAAAATTATTTTCTCCTCTTCGCATGTTTTGTTTTGGAAATTTTAAGGAAAAGTTTTGGAAGAAGTGTTTTGGGTTTGACTGTTGAGGTCATGCTCTGTTTTGAAGTGGTTGTTTCCCCTCTGACAAGCCAAAGCTGAGGACATCTGTTGCCAGGACAGATCTGTTGTGTCACTAAGAAATAGCTCCCTTGTGGGGAGCTCTGCAGTGCTGGGTACCTACAGCAAGGCTTCCCTTCCTGCCTGTGCACGGGTTGGGGCAGAGAAATGATGGGCTAAAAGGACTCCACGTGTGCATATGCAGCTCCCTCTCTATCCTCAAATGAAATGCTTTAATGAAATACTCTTCAAGTAGCAGTTTTAAACCAAATGTTGTTTTGTATACAGAATAAAATGAAGCAAAATTAAAAACAAAATAACACCAAACAAGACCATACAAGAAACGTTCCAGAAAACTTTGCAGCTCTACTTGTTCTGTAATATGCTACAGGTACCCAGGCAATGTTTTGGAAAAGCAAGATATTCTATCACTGGCCACAACATCAACTGAAAAACTTTTTCAATCAAAAACTGAATTCAGTGGACTCACATTGACTCACAGGAGTGATTTGTCAGCAGAAGGTGGGGTTTCTTTTATTTATTTATCCCTCTTTTTTTTTTTTTTTTTTTTTTTTTTTTTTTTTTTTTTTTTTTTTTTTTTTTTTTTTTTTTAATTAATCTTATTGGAACTTCCTCCTCTGGCGAGTTCATATTGGAACCCACTGCTATACTATCCTCATTTACCCATGGAGAGGAGTGCTCTTTTCCTCTAATCATAAACTGTATCTCAAGTTTGAAAGATGCAGACTGATAAGACATTTCAAAAAAACATATATTAAAAGAAATACTCTCATGATTATGTGTTCAACTTTTTTATACTCTTAATTAAGGCAACACTGAAATAAGTTCTCTTCCAATTTCTATATTTGTACCTCACTCTAAGAGCTTCTGCGGATCCTTTCCTGCTGTAATATCTCTCCTGCTGTAACAACAGCAGCTGCCTGTCACCTCAACAAGACCTTTATTCAGCAGCCCTGTCAGGAGCGTGCTTGTTGGAATAGAAAATCCTTTTTTTTTCCTTAAGTGTCTGACCTATTATCAAACAATATTCAAAACGTTGATAGTAAGAAGCAGAATAGCAAGAATCAGCTGCCATTACATCATAAGGACTCTTCACATCCATGGAGTTTCTGGTGCTTGCAGCAACCTCCTCTGCCTTCTTTTTCACTGCTCATTCCTAGAGTACTTAGTACATATCAATGATGGAATAAATTCCTTTTTATTAAATAACAGAATTGGATATATACATATATGCCTTGTTTACATATTAAAAAATTGCCTTTCTTTTAGATTTTTGGTTAATTTTCCTTTACTCTTCTGAAATAACTGGTCTTTAAAAGTTTTGAAAACAAGTTCTATCCATCCCAGCAACTATATCTTGTCTCCTTCCTTGATTATGTCCACTATTTTTTTCTTCTTCAAATAGCAACACATATGACTAAATTCTCCAGGCACTATTTGCTTTTCTCTCTGTCTGTGATTCCATGCACAAACTACTCTTGTTGGTAGTTTGTAAGGAAGAGAAGGACAAGTGATGCAAGGGACAAATTTTCTGAGTTTCTAATTGAAATTATCAAAACAGTATCACCACAGCTGGAAGAGCAGTTTGTCAGAGACAGCAGTGCAGGTGTCTGCTGAGGACGTGCACCTAGTTATAAGGGCACTGAAAGCTCTGCAGCTGGTTGAGGCAACCCTGAGGGCTGCCTGGGCAGAGCAGTGGCTTTGATGGCAGCTGGGATGTCTGTGGGAAGTTCACTGGACATGAGACATTCCAGACATCTCTGACTCAGGCAAGAATAACTTCAGACTGCTTTAGCTTCTGTAGAAGGTTGTGAAGCTGCTCACAGGGCTGAACCACCTCCCCTATGAGGACAGGCTGAGAGAGCTGGGATAGTTCAGCCTGGAGAAGAGAAGGCTCTAGGAGCACCATACCTAAAGAGCAACTACAGAAAAGATGGGGAGGGATGCTTTGTCAGGGACTGTAGTGACAGAACATGGGACAATGATTTTAAACAGAAATAGGGTAGATTTAGACTAGGTGTTAAGAAGATATTCTTCACTGTGAGTGTGGAAAGGAACTGGAACAGGTTTCCTAGAGAAGCTGCTGATGCCCCATCCCTGGAAGGGTCAAGGCCAGGTTGTGTGTGGCTTTGAGTAAGCTGGTTTAGTGAAAAGTGTCCCTGCTTGTGGCAGGGGGTTTGGGACTAGATGATCTTTAGGGTTGCCTCCAACTCAAGCCATTCTATGATTTTATGGTGAATAAAATACCTTTTTTCATCATTTAAGCCTTGTCAGTACAAGTTGTTGATTTTTTTAACTTTATACAAGCTTGATAGTGATTTTTTTTTTTTATGGTTGATTTGCCTATGGTAATTCCACTTCAGAAAAACTTTTCTCCAAAATCATGTTTATTTGAGTGGGGCTGAGACTAAGGCTTCTTTCTGTAGCTCACAGAACATTCTTTTTCTTTCTTGTTGAAGAAACAAGCCAAGTTGAGTGACACTTTAAAAAAGCTATTTTCTATTTTGTTTGAAAAAGTACTCTGTGTGTCTAAAAATTCAGAAAAAACACCTTGTATAAAAGGGTTTTAGTTTGATTCTGATTTTTTTTGATTCTGATAATGGCTTCATTACCTTTTAAATTCTTTTTCTCTTGTGCTTACAAAAGTGACCAAAAAGTTAGAAGGAAAACATATAAAGAATCTCCTAATCTGGAGGCCAATGTGGAGAGAAGGAAGAGAAACTCTATTGATACTGAGAGCTAGTGACCCAGTAGAGGTGAAATCAATACTAAATACAGGGCTACAGGCTGGTAGGTCCTCACTACACAAAGAGGAGTGGGGCAAGGTTTCTTTTTATTTTCCTATCTTTTTACATTGCATGGTGGAGAATGAGAGCAGTCACTTGTAAACAACTTTTTAAAAGCATCCCTCCTTTTTTTTCCCTTTCCCAAATTTTTGCAGGGAAAACAAAAGTAAAATTATTCTAGCCACTGGACGAGAACTACAGTAAATTTATGTTGTTTCATATTATCAAATGACTATGTAGAGATATGCATAATTGTTAGACTACATGGTGTGCAAAGGTTACAATCAATGGTAAAAATTCTTGTTCCATTGACTCCCATTGAAATGTTGATATCAACAGAGGAATGAGAGGAATCATGTGGAGCATTGGTTCTAGAAACTGTGGATCTGCAGTAAGGAACAAGGCAATGGTTTCACAGCAGTTTGGGGAGTGCCAGGAGTTCAATATTTGTGTTCACTAACCTGTGTGCTTCTGAGGGCCTGGCAGCCAGACCGGTCTGAAACAGACCAATAGCACTGTCATTGCATTAGCAAATGTAGATAACACAGACTGTGCTGCCTGTTTTCTCCCCTGGGAATAGGGATTGTACCTGTAAAGGTATTTGGGAGGAAAGTTAACCCTCTAGAAGCTTTGGAACAGGGTTGTGTCAGCAAAAGTGAGTTTGCACCAATTCAGCAACTTGCATCATGCATCTGTGGTTTGGTTTTGAGATGTGATTGCAGATGATAATCTGTATAGAGGCCAGAGATGCCAATATGAGCATCCATGTCTCTGACTGTAGTAGGAGCTGCTGATATGGAAGTACTGAGCAGGATGAAAGGCCTCCTGTGAGGATACTGGTGTCAGGGAGGCAATTCTTGGATCCCGTTTGTGCTCCAAATGCCACAGGCTGCCACCCCCTGTGCTGCTGGGGTTTCCTGGATGAAAAATGGACTGCAGAGGTGTGTCTCCTGTGCTGCAGACCTGTGAGGGCAGAGCACAGGCTGTCCTTGTGGCCCAGCCCTTGTATGGCTGTGAACAGCTTGCAGGGACTACACGCACCTTCCATGCAGGGGACTGGAGTGCTGAAGAACATGAAACCTCTTTTGGCAGAGGATTGGCAGAGGAGTGGCATGGATGGAGTCTGATCTCCTGAGATAGTACAGGTAGAGTGAGTTTTCAAGTGAATCTGTTCTTGTCTCATGAAATAATTGCACCTGCGAAGGTGTATTCAGATCCTTATCTAGCTTATTGGATCAACAAAAAAATTGTCTGGTGTTGTGTATTGTATAAAGTAGCTTTTTGCATAGGAATTACACCTCACAGAAAAACACTGGTCCTAATTGCAAATTTTTCAGAAATACTGCAAGTGATTATTGCCTAAAAGTAATCTTACTCCATACAAACAGTAAAAATTCAACATGGATTAATATCCATTTCTATAATTCTTCCCTGTTTTTACCATGCAACACTTAAAACATTTTGTATGTAATAATTGTGTGACTCTAGTAGCAGGTGAGGCACCTGGGTAGCTGTGGTAAAATCTTTGCTTAACAGCATCCATTGGACATAAACTTTCTTACAGTTTTACCTGCTTTTGTGGTTAGTAACACAATGAACAGACAATGACTGTAAATATTATCCTTAAAGAGCCTCTCTTCCCTTGAAGTCACTTGGCTTGAGACAATGCTGATGCCAATCACAAGTCCTAATAGCTGCCCAACTTTGTATCAGCTTTCAATTTATAGCCATAGTAAAGAAACTACTCCCATTTACCAGTGGAAAAATATTTTCCCAATGAACTGTGTGCTAAGCTCAAAATTTAATTTCCACCAATATTTATGCAAACAAAATCCTCATATTCTTTCTTGGTTGGATGGACCTAAAAGCTTGCTCAGGAATGAAAGGCTTTCACAATCATATCAAGAAATGATATATTTCTATCTTTCTTTGGCTTTTGTACATTTGAAGAATGAAGGAAAATCTTTTCTGATACACCTGTTGACTGTTTCAAAAACTGACTACCACTAGACCCACTACTTTGAGATTACAGGTGAGGAAGGAGATGGGTTGGCTTAACAGTACTTGCATCATGATTTTTTCATACTAATACATTCAACTGCATGAACAGTTGTGGTCCATTAGGTGCATGTCACCTTGTGAGAACCATGGGGATGCCAAGACAGGGTAATAAAAGGAGTATATATGGTAAAACCAAACTTGAGGTTGAATTTTTGAGAACTTGCTTGTGCTAACTTCATTTTCACAGCTCAACCACAGTAGAGTCAGTGTTTCAATTAAAAGAGAATCATAATTTGTTGTTGCAATGGGATTTTTTCTGTTTATAGTTTGCTCAATTTACAAGGTCCTGAGGAGTCTGTATTTGTGAAGAAAATAGAGAGTTTATACATAATTTTTCCTTTTCTCTTGCGTCTTGTAGTTTTGGTGTCTTTGTTCTGTTGGAAAGAATCAGGTTGATGTATTCAGGTCATGAAGAGGTAGAAAACTGCCTTAAAATTTATTGGAGGGAGGATATATAAAGAATGTGTGCTAGAATTTTTTTTTTTTTTAATAGACTGTTTTGGATAAATTGGGACAAGAAAAATTGGCTTGGCTGGGCTTTGCTTGACTTGTAAAAAATCATCTTTATAGTTATGAAGAAGACATGCATCTCTGAGTAATAGTTTTGCAAGTATAAACTGGAAGTCTGAAGGAGGACTGAAATTTGAAAAGGACAAGTGTAATGTGCTGTGTAAATTATAAGTCTATTGTCTTGCTATCCTTTGCGAGGAAAGACAAGAGGAAATATGGGGATTCAGTGATAAAGAATTTAAAGGATAGGGAAGGTATTTAATGAAACTCAGCATAATTTTGGAGGAAAGAAATTATTCTCCATTGTTTGGTAGAAAGAAAAATTATTTTGACCATGTTTCCTTTAAAAGCATAGAAATAGTGCTGCATGACATTCTAACTTAAAACTAACATAGAATGGTATCAGTAAAACAATTATTACATGAATTAAAAGTTGGCCCAAAAAGAGAAACCTCACCAAATGCAATTATTTTAGTGTGTTCCACTTCCTAGATTATTACAAAACCTTCAGCTATTCTGTGTTTTCAACAATAATCTAGGTGCATATATTCTCATGCTGTACATAATTGTGATTTTATGTTGTGAAGTCTGGCAGGGTTTGAATCAATGATGAGGACATTAAAGCTGAAGGGCAGAGCCAGGAAGTGTCAGCACAACAGGCCTAAATGCAGACAGTTTGCCAGTACAAACTGGGCAATGAAGGCTGCGCCTTGTGTCAGAAGTCCAAAGTGTTAAGACTGTAAAGGTTGTAGGAGAAATCTGTCCCTTTCCATGCCCTGTCACCACAGTTCTAGGGCAAGAGGGGCTGGTGCTGTCATCAGGAATGCAGTGAAGACAAGGAGGGAAGGGAGAAAGGGAAACAGTGTAGTATATATTGTTACATATATTATTGTAAAAATATATATAGCTTCAATATAGTATGAACTTCCAGAGTCCACTTAAAATGCAGAACTAATTTGAAGATGATGACAGAGGCTATGAAAGCCATTGGAGGGCTGAAAGGACAGTCTATCAGTGACCATCCTAAACCAATCTGTCTATTTAGGAAAAGAGGGTAGTTGATATAAATTTTGTAAGTATCTTCAAGTAATTTTTATTTGCTTGTATGTTGCATTTTTTTTTTTTTTTGGAAAGCAAGTAACAAAAGAGGAAATGAAGGAGAATGGACAGGTTCATTCCTTTAACACAATACTATCCATTTGTACAAGAGGTAAGCTTCAGCTCCAAAAGTTATGCTTTAATCAGATGCTTGTTGTTGAGTTCAGTGCAGAATAATTAAGTGAAATTTTATGGTTAGTGTTGTATAAATGAGTGTTCTAGATATTTGGGTATGATTTAATAGTTTCTCTTTTATAAATCTGGAAACTGAAAGGAAAAACATGGATACCACTACTGCATTCTAACTTCTCCTTGAGTGAGGTTGAAATGTGTGCTGCCTTGGCTTTCTTTCAAATACTACAAGTATTTGACTACATAAAGCTCATGTAAGAACCAAACTGAATTTCCTATTCCTTCAAGCTATTTAAAACCTCTGATTTATTATTAACTAAATGGCAATGAAGGCAAGTAAAACACATCCTGGAATGTAAAACACTCGAGCTTCTTGCTTACTGCCTTGTGCTGAAGACTAAGCAAAGATGCCTTGAGGAATTTCCCCTTCCCTTTTGGCAATGGAAATCTTTTTCCTCACCCATTTGTTGCTGCTGTGCCCCAGAGGTTGCTCTGCATGCTGAGATGTCCTCGTTCCTCTCCGCATTGCACCAGCTGCCTGCAGAGAGGTCAAGGGCCCCAGGGTGAGTGGGAAGCATAGGTGTCATCAGCTGCCTCAGAGCTCATGGGAGGAAGGCCATCACCAGCAGTGCTCTCCCTTTACGGTGTGTCCACATTATCCCAGAACTAGCTTCCCCAGATGCTTTGCCACGTAGCCTGGTAATCTGCCTAGGAGAGCTGGAATGGATTGTGAAAAGGCCACAGGACTTGTGGGGTGAATGCTAAACTGGTGTTACCTGTCTGGTCAGGAATTGCAGAGAGTGGGTGTGAAGTGAGGCTCTAAGAGCACCAGCAGAAAATGAGTTTGGGTGCTTATGCCTGCTGGATGCTTATGCCTACTGGATACTTCATGCGCCCAGAACAGATCACTTCAGTGTGGTGCTGGAGGCCAAGCTAATTAAGCCTGCTGAGAGAGAAGGTGTGCAAGGACAGGATGAGTTACCTTGGGCTTGGTGCGATGGTTACATTACACTTGGTTACATTACACTTTTCAGACTGGGAGTGGGGACAGAGCAGGACTGCATGTGCCAGTCTGTGTTGCAAACGTCCCCAGTCCAAACCCAAGCACAAGAGTGGGTGCTAGGCCATCCTCAGGATGAGGAATCAGCAGTGAGGGGCACTGCTGAGATTGTATCATTGTATCACTCCCCATGTCCTGAGCCAGCATGTCCAGGGGAACATGATTTCCATACACAATCTGTGGATCAAGGGTTTTATGCCTGAATGACTGGGAGCTTTGGGCAACACTGAAAGGCAAAGTAAACTGTACCAAATCTTCAAAGTATTCTGCAATCAGGGATTGCTCAAGATTATAGCCTAGCTGATGTGTTGCTCATCTCTGTGTTTCTCTGCATGACCTGGATGGGCACCCCCATTAAAGGCTATCTTTCTGGGTGGTATCTGAAGCCCTAGCTTGCAGATAACTGAACCTTGGTAAATAGATTCTTGCACATCCTCAAAAGGCCTGTAAGATCTGCAGGCTTTTGGCAGAAGTTCCTAAGAGAATGCAGAGATCCTGTTTTATGCCAGGATTCACACCTGACATCGCTCAATAAAATTTGGTTTCTTTGTATTTTTCTCTCATTTCACAGACAACTAATTTTGTGGTAGAAAGGTCTGGAATAACATACTGAAACCTGTTCTGCCTGTCAGCTGAGCTGCCCTGTTAGTCTCTGGTTGCTATATATGAGTTTATAATAGCAGCCACTCCCACGTAAAATTGACTCTGGTTGCGTATTATCTACCAGAAGGGTACAGTATTAAAACACGATAAAATAATCTATTGTAAGGCACAAGGATTTTTTTTGCTCTGGTTCTGCATCTCCTCATTTAACATCTAATTTCATTGTACTCATGCTGGTACATATAAGACCAGATCTTTAACACAGAATTATTTTAAATTATGCAGGTTGTTTTCATATTTGTGCTTCTTGGTTGAGCTTTGGCTTTAGATGTGGGATTGGTTGAAAATATGAGGCTGTGTCTGCACATGCATTTTTATAACTAGGCTGTCTTTGTAATAATGGAAGTCTTAAAATAGCTGTGCAATATGATATCCCCACACATTCTTTTCTAAAGCTGATACATCTGTGGTGAGATTGCACATTACATGGATACAATTTGTTAGCAAAGAAGGAAAATTTTCTCTGGAAATAATGTCTCCCCAGATATGCCCCACCAGCCCCCCACCAAAACCCCAACCTAACAAAAGCCCCAGAGCAATTCCAGGGACAACTTTCGATTCTGAAAAAAGCCCCTAAACCTCATTCACCTAATTTTCTTTTCACATTGAAAAACATTAAACCAGGAATTTTTAGTTCCATTTCTTCAGGGTCTATGATGATGAGGGTACTCAGATCTCTCAGGACAGGTCTCTGTAGCTGATATCTGGTAACACACTCTTTGACCTGTCTGGCCAAATAGTGCAAGCTGCCACCTTTCATTTCCATGCTAAGGCAATTCACACCAGTTTATGGCATGAAAATTTTCTTCACCAAATCTCTCAAGGAGAATGACTACTTTTTTCCCTCATTTTTGGGGATATATGTTATTTTCCAGAGAGCTGTCTATAAGTTGGTCCTGTGAACTGGACAACTGTAAGAATTATATCCATTCTCCTGGACAACTGTGATTCTCACAACCTCTGGTTTTGATCTTAACATGAAACCAGAAAATACTCTTCAAGGCAAAGCTTTTGTGTTCTCATTCTAAAGCACTCTTTATAAAAACTCACTTGAGAAATTATGTTTGGTCAAGGTAGACTGTGTTTAAAATTTTTGGATAAACTGAGATATTCCTTTGCCGTGCTATCCCTGATGCCTGTGAAGCAGTTTATCCCCATATGTGGATCATTTTAGATGACCAGGATACTTTAGTTTTGACATAAGAACATATTCAATGATTGATTCTTTCATGTTAATTGAGTGATTGACTTAAAATTCAGTTACTCCTAGAAATGAGCAGTGGAAACAGAAACAACAAGTAAAAGAGGTATTTTGATTACTATCAGCAATTACTTTTGGCTGAAGCTCTGAGTTTGCATGTAATAAAAAAGGATTCTCTCTCTCATAATGTCATTTGGTAGTATATGTCCTCAGAAGCTGCTGTGAAAATGGTGCTCAGGTTTACCTAAAATTCATGGTTTTTCAAACTTGTCAGAAAAAAACTGTTAGAAAGATGTCTTAGAAAAGGGAGAGAAAGGAGTAATAAGTCACAGTTTGTTTGCTGTATCGATATATAACAGAGCTCTAATAAATACTGAATTGAAATTCCCCTTTTATGTTTTTTATGTAAAGACATAATTGCAGTCAGCAGGAGGGGAAGACTGTTTGCCTTTGTCTTGACATTTTGGGAATAGACTGGACTAATACATTGGACTAATGAGCATATGGCAGTGTTGGAGCAATTGTAGTACCTACAACCAGAGACTATACTATGGTATATACAGTGTGTAATGTGTATATAAAAAAGAGGGTTTTACAGGCAGGAGGCCATATGCTCTCTCAGATTCCCTGTGAAGAATTAATTATTCTGGGTTTATACCAAGCCTTTTGTCATACTTCAAAGTCAAAAGTTGCCAGGAGTCCATAAGAGTAAGTAAAACAATGCCTTTCTTCCCTAATAGTTGCATAATGATGGCATCACATATGAGGAATGAGATTTCCCTCAATTTTTTTGCTGGAAAAAGTTCTAAGCAGATAAAAATCCTTCATGAAAAATCAATTTATCTGATAGCAAGTGTGTCATCATGAAGTATTTGCTTGCATGCTATCTATCAAAGCAAAGACAAAAGTGAGACGGAAATTTTATTCCTTCAGGGGATGAGGGGGTTAAAAGTATAAAGAAAAATGTGTGGTGTAACATTGAAAGACACTTAATGGCTAAGAGTAAGCATAGATTTTGGCAAATATTAGAGAAAATGTAGAATGTGAAAAGAATTTTTTTTTTTTTAATCTGAGGGTCTGATGGATAGTTTCACAGGAGATTTATTTTTCTTTGGAATTTTGTGGGACATTTAAAGAGTAATTGGAGATTGAGGTGCATAAATATTGGGTCTGTCTGTGATTAAGGAATAGCGGGGTCAAAGGACTTTTTCTAGAAGCTCTTTCTAGAAATCTGAAGGTCAGCAGAAAAGGCTTCTGAGAAGCCATTAGCATCTCAAGTACCACAAGCCTGGAGTGGATGATTGTGGCAGGATTTGTTTATCTTTGTTCAGACAAGGGAAACATGCCTTACAGACTATTTCTTAGCACTTTGCATGTAAAACAAAACATGAACAGGAATATTAATAGGACTAGAACCTGGGTTATACCATCCATTAATTCTTAGAGTTTATGTTGTGCTCTACCAGAAGTAACATAGGAATAAAAATTCCTTTTGTACTCTCCAGTTGCTGAAAGGCAGGAGATTGCCAGGCTGCTTTACCTTTGTAGAGCTAAAGGCATGATGTTGCCCTCTGTCTTCCACTGTAACCCACTCTCTGTTCTCTGTTTTCCAAGAAAGAGTATTTGCTGGCAGTGTTTGCTGCAGGGTATTTGTAGGAAAATCACAACACACTTATTTTTCAAAGGCCAAATGAATAGCATAAATATTATGAAAAAACATTTTCACACTTTATGTAATGATGTAAGAGTGACATTACCATGCTGTCATATCAACATGGAATCAACACTATGTTAATACCATACAAATATCGTCCTAGGTATTGTGTACTGCTGTCCTTAATCTAGATATGCTGCTTGGTCCTGTTTTGATTTTATTGTCTACAGCATATTTCTCTGTGAATGATGACTCTCTCCCCAAAGGAGCTCACTGAGTCTGTTTCTCTCTTGTAAAGCTGGAGGCTGCCTACTTCATCCTCTAGTTCTGGCATTTCTCAGCGTGTGGTAGCATCCCATAATCATGAAAGACAGAGACACAACAGGCAGGGAGACTGCCAGCTCTGGAGGAGGGATGCAGAGATCACTGCCAGTTCCCCAGTTCCCCTTGGCTGTAGCTGGCTTAGGTGAAGGATTCACCCATAGGCAGGGATGCTGTCCTGGCCTCACACAGTGCACCTGTGTGCCCTGCCAGGGTGTCTCTCTGTGGCAGTCTTCACATCCTGCACACACAGGGCAGAAGTGGCCCCTGCATTTTCACAGCAACACATGCTGGCTCTGTCAGTTTTGAAAGCCCTTTGCCAGTCGTTTGATGCAGATAGCTGAGCTGTTTTGGCAACCACCGGAGGTGGGGAGAGCATGGCAGGGTGATTTCCAGGGCTTTCAAGCCTCCTGGCTCTGGGAAGGGTGTAAGCTTTCGCTGCTGCCTCCTCTATCACAGTGAGTTATTGCAAAGATTTGAAACTGGTGTCATAACAAACGCTGAGGCTTGGGAAAAAGTTTTGAGGTCAGACCTGAAAGGAGGGATAATACCCTTTTCCCAAGACTGTCTCTTTCCCACAGAGGTGCTTTCAGATAGCTATATGATGCTGAAACTGATAAGATAATTAAGGTGCTAAAGGCAGACAGCATATGAGGATAAACCTGGCAGCTGCTCTGTGAAGTGGCTTTGGCTGAAAGCTGTGTCCTGGTGGGGTGAGCTGTACATGCCCTGCTCCAGACCCACTTTTTGGCACATGAAGAGTGTCAGAGTGAGTCACTGGATCACAAGTAGGTTGTGGCCTGAGAATCACTCTCTTAAGCAAAGCTGTCAAACTGCTATCTGGTTTCTTAGGAAAATCAGTTTCCCAGATTGAGGGTGTATAGTGCAGATATATCAGTCCCATAGGGCAGGACTCACAGGCAGGTATCTGGAGGGTCCAGTGACTTTGCTGGCAGCAGTTCACAGAGTTTTCTTTGCAATCCCTATTCAAAACATCTGGACATTCATAAATAGATGTTTTCCACTGGAAAAATGTTCTCCCAGAAGGTCTAAGTTATTTATCCATTGTTTTTTAACTGAAATAATTGCTCCTAACAAGGGATAGCCCAAATCCCACAGCTAAGTCAACATTCCTTCAGGAGCAAGTAAATAACTCAGTATTAATTCTTTAAATCTTCTTCACTACCAACAGGTCTGTATGAGAAAAAAAAACAACATTTCATTTCCTGAGTAAACATTCACATAACCTAATAGAATATAATAGTGAGACTGAAGGGAGCTGCTATTTAAATTTCTACCCTGTTGTAGAAGCACAGATCTTAAGCTGTTGTCTTTTCAGACACCCAGCAGCCAAATGGAAGCTGACTGCATTGAAATGAAAGATTATTGCCATTAACCAGAAGCATAGCTCTGTCTCAAGCTTTGTTTGGTGCTGGCAGTAGGCTTATAGGAGTTTGTGGTTCAATATATAAGCAGGTGTAAATCTCAAACAACTGTTGCTCTTGAGGCTGTGGGACATTCTTCTAGTGTATTGCCTTGGAACTGATTTTTTAAGAGTCATTTTAGTTTGTGGATTAGGTCTCATTTTCAGTCTTGTCTGTGATTAAAATTAAACATTTATTCCTGTTTTGTTGAACTGAAAAAGAGCAAAAAATGTTATTACCCTGGGAGGTTTTTGTTTGCATTTTTTTAAATTCAGTGTTATAGTCAGAAACATTTCTAATAAAAGATATTTTTAAAATGAAAAATCAAAATATTTCTTGACATTTCCCCCCTCTTCAGGATTTTTCAGTTGAAGCTAATCTACTAGTCATGTCCCTGTCTGCAGATAGTTATAGTTGTACCTAAAGCTGCATTTTTGCCAAAAATGATATTCAACTGAAAAATCTTATCCTGTGTTGCATGAGGTAATTCTGCTTTTTTTAACTCTTTGAAAGAAAACAGCTCACCAGCCTATGTGCAAAACAGATTGTGAAATATTACTCTGTGTACTTTTGTAGAAGAAATTATATCCGTGGCAGTGAAAGATCATTCTTCAGAGCTGTAAGGGTCTGATAAAACTAGAATTAGATACCCGTGATCTTATTTGCTCAAAGTATAATTAAATAGAAATGAGTGCATGCATCAAGTGCATTGATGGAATCAGTATTTCCAGGCAAGATTTTGAAGAGCCCCCCCCCCCCCTCATTTCAGCCTTGTGATCTGTCAGGTGGGCTCATGCACGTGAAGGGCAGGAGTGGACAGGTCAGCAGGAAGGTGAGAGCTGGCTCTGCTGCTGATGTGGAAACACAGGAGGAGGGGAGGAGAGCAGCCTCAGGAAAGGCCTTTGGGGGAGCAAACTGTGAAGGGGGCACTGCAAAACATGTCTAGATTAGAGAAGTGGGTTTGGTGCCATAGGAAAATTTGGACTGTGCTCCTTTTCTTCTTGTTTTCAGGCAGACCAGCTTACTTTCACCTCTTGAGCAAGTGAGAGACATAGGAAGAAAAACTTCCTCAAGATAAGAGCAGGAGCCTATGTTGTACGTGCACTCAGTGGATCAAAACACGAAGCTTTGCTGACAGCATTTCCTCCTCCATCCACAAAGCTGGTATCCTCTGCCTGATATTTCCAAGGTGCGTTCTCACCTCCAACTTTCAGGTTATCAAGAGGCTAACACTAGCTCGTTATCACATATTTTTGTGACTGCAAGGGGATTTACACACAGACTGAAGAACTGCAAAATAGATAGAGGCAAGGGAGTTACTGTAAAAAATAATCCTGCCTCATTTTTCCTCATTTGACTCTTCAGTCACGTATTTTTTTCTTAGTTGGTCAGTATCCAAACTTACTCTTGAGCTTTATTTGATGACTCAGGTTGAACCCTCAGTATTTTACTTCAAAATTGCTCATGTTTTGAGGAGCTCTATTAATGCCTGTGCGATTATAGGAGGAACAGTACCCTGATGGGAGTTTCAGGGCCACTGGGTAGGGGGATCATCCCATCCCTCAGGCTGCCACCTCAGCCCAGCCAGCCTGCACTCTGCAGGGCACTGCCCGTGCCCAGTGCTGCTCTCCCCAGACTTGCTGAGGGTGTCTGTGTCCCAGGTCACTGGGGAGGGTGCTCGGTTCCAGGAGCCTCCTCTGAGAAAGGTCTCTCATGACTTGTTGCCAGCGAGGCTGAGAATTTCTCCTGAGCATCCCTTAACATTCCTCAGCCTACCCTGTGGTTCACTCAGCCTGTCCACATTTTTAGTTTGTTTGCAAGAGCTCTGCATGTCAAAAGCTTTGAAAATTTCAAGGCATACTTTACTATTTCTAATCTTGACATTTGTTCTTTTATGCACTTTTAAAAACACCTGAATACTTAAAAATGCAAACAAATCTTATTTGGGAAAATAAAAAATAAAAAAAATTTCAAAATTAAAATCTATATCAAACTTTGATAGCTTTCCTGCAAGATATTGTGGAGTACTTACTTGTAATTCTCAAAGGCTTCCATTAAAAATTTGACAATTACATTTCTCCATGGTTGTTAGCTTTGTACCTGTAGTACATAGTTTCATTAAATGAGGGATTAAATTATTATTAACACTGTTGGACTATAACATAAAGAAAACCAGTGGAGGTGGTTGTGGATGCCCTCCAAAAGAAAATGTGGAATTACTGACACTTGCTGTTGATTACTGCTGGTGAAGTTAAAATGCAGTATGAAAGACAAAATGTGAAATGGTATATTTGACAAAAATAATAAAACAGGCTCAATAAATCCAAGCAGAACATGAAAAATGTCAGTATCGATTATAGAATATTGTGGGTCACTTTTTGCTTAAAAAATATGTTGTTGTGTAAATATTACATTCCACATCAGATAACTAGAAGGGCAAGTTTTTTAGGAGTGTTTGAGGTAGAAAGCCTGGAGATGATGACAAAAAGGATCCTTTGTACTTCTGTTACACCAGCTTTTTTGGGGTTGTTGCTAGCCACATCTGGAACCTCTGGATGTAAGAAATATTTCTTGTACTACCATTCTTGGGCCATCAGCTCAGGCTTCAGTTCAGCAAAGCACATGCCTGCCCGAGAGTCTGTGTTTCCGATCTGTGAGGCACATGAGTGATAGCTGGGAAGTGCCTCAGCCCTGGGCTCGCCTTAGTCCTGTAATCAGTGTGATTCTTGGCCATGCAGAGGGAAAATCCCATGTGTCTGTTTGGAATGTGGTGAGAGGAAACTGTGAGCAAACGAAACCTTCCCCTCTACGGGACACCAGGAGCCTGGGGGAGACCTCCCCTGCTCCTCGCTGTGCCAGCCCAGCCAGGCAGTCCAGAGCTTCAGGGAAACACTGCTGTGCTATCAAAACATGAACTTGCCATTTATCTCACTGACATATTTTTAAGCTTCAGCCACAGTCAGCACTCCACACTGTCTGCCTGTTAATTTGCTTTGTTTGTGCTTTCACAGGAGGGTGACAGAGGCTCTCTGCAAGCAAAAAAAGAATTAGTGATTGCTTCAGTCTCTTCCACTGTGCAGTCATATTTTGCTTTGATTCCTTTTCCTTCCTTAAGACACAGTTGTTTTGGAGGTTTTTTTTTAATTTAAATTGTATGTTGGTCAGTGTAAGTCTTCTCCATATATATCCTTCCATCCCTCTTTCTCTGTCTTCCACCTATAGACTGCACTGTCAATACAAAATAATATAAATTGACTTATTAGTCAAAATACACGTTCCCAGCTTTTGGTGAAACAGAATGATCCAGATTTTTCCAAGCTTTGCAATTATGGCAAATTTATTTTTCATAGTGTATTCAGCATGCCATTTCCACAGGTAAATGAACCGATTTTCTGCTTTCTTATGTAACCAAATAAAAACATTGTAAGTACCTCAAAACCAGCGGGCATTTATGGAAGTTTGAAGTAGAATCATACCAACTGTGATAGGTCAGTGTTGGTTTGCCTGCAGAAGGAAATGTTTGAGCAGTGATTAGAGCTATTCTTAGTGCTAGGTCTTACTCAAGCTTGCAGTCAATCAGGTAGAGCTGGGTAAGCACCAGGAACAAGTTCCAGCAGATAACACAAGTCAGTGGCCATTCTCAGTGTTTCCAGTACCATTGCTGTATTCTTTTCCCTATGGCAAAAGAAACAAAGCTGAGCAACAGCTTTCATTAAACTGTTTCCCGACAGTGTGCAGGATAAATGTATTTGGGAACAAATTTTCTTAATCCCTGACTAAGAAAACTCAACATGAAAATTCAACCCTGAGCATGGCATGACCCAGCAGCCTTCCTACAAGTGTTTCAGCAAGACCTGTTACTGCAACATATTGTTGTAAATAGATTGTGGTGATCTGGATCAGTTACTCTTTCCTTTTTATTTTCCCAGGGTTTGTTTGTGTCCTCCTCCCCTCTCCCTGTCCACCCCTTGCCTGTAGAAAAGAGTCATCAAATTATGCATGGGGACAATGGGATCTATCTTCTATCTGTCTATCTATCTATCTATCTATCTATCTATCTATCTATCTATCTATCTATCTATCTATCTATCTATCTATCTATCT